>CAHIKZ030005179.1:445000-447500 GCA_903632075.3 Acanthosepion pharaonis | reverse complement strand
AACCCTGGGGTGTGTCTTTTGGGGATCTTGTGGCACCTTCAAAAAGTGTGGATGGTTCTGCACAAAACCTTCACCACTATAATCAAATCATATGAGCTGGCTGTCGGTTCCTACGAACTAAGCTGCTTGTCCTCATGCGTCGAATTCGACGAAAGAGTCGAATATATATATATATATATATATATATATATATATATATATATATATATATATATAATAAAAATAGAAAGTATGAACAACATAACTACCAAACTAATAGAAACATTTCAGGTGTAAGCTACTTGAACATGTTGCACCAATGCAGCCATCGATCTTTGAATAAGACGTTCACATTACTCACATGTCAATAGTATTTTGTATAGAAAATTGCTAATTCGATGATTTGTGTGAGTGAGGCACCTGATTTGATGAGTAAAGTCCGATATAGATCCAATAGTGGGTGAAAAGCTTTTAATTGAAGGCAGGTTCGATAACAGCTGAAGTTCATCAAACAGCTTGAAAAAGTTGCAAATTTGTTGATTAATCTGTTGAGAATTTTAAGAAAAAAGTATTTTTTGTGCTTTGTATCTTATTTCACCTCTTTTGCATGCATGCATACATGCATGCATGCATGCATATATATATATATATATATATATATATATATATATATATATATATATATGTGTGTGTGGTTAATGGTTGAGTGAGCACGAAGTTACAAGTCATCGTGACCGAGGGTTTGCGTGTGCTGGCTTTATTCAAACTGCCGATCATGACATATTATGAACTATCTCCGAGAAACTCTAACTACAGCATAGTTGCAGTATAAACCACGGGCTCTGGCAATTTTGAAGAATCAAAAATATGCATTAACAGTTGTCTGTAACAGAGTTTGGCTAACCAACCGCCCTAGCAGACGAGTGTTCCCGGAAAACAACAGTAGTAGCCTGCCATTATATATATATATATATAATAGCGACAGTAGTAGCCTGCCATTATATACATATATATAATGGCAAGCCTACCATTATATATATATATATATATAATGGCATTCCATTATATATATATATATATATATATATATATATATATATATATATATATATATATATATATATATATATATATATATATATATATATATATATATGGCAGGCTATATGTCGTTTATATATATATATATATATATATATATATATATGATATATGAGTCTCGGCTGAAAAGTTCACAGGCTGATGAAGATACTCTCATGCAATGGGACCAAATGAGGATTGTTTTTTTTCAACATAGCGCTTCACAGACTTTTTCCATCGGTGTTGTAGTGCTTGGTTTGGTGAAGAAGTTTCCATCCTATTGGTCAAAAAAATCAGTTATGACGTCATCATCACGTCAGTAGTGATTCCTAGTAATTTTTTTTCATATTGGGGCTCAGTTGATAATCAGATGGGGCCAACTCAAAAGAACAGAGAGGGTGATCAACCACTTGAAAGCCACACCCATAGAAGCCATTGAAACCAAGGACCTGTGCGCTGGAGCATTGTTCTGTTGAAACAAGTCCCGTTTCGTCAGTTTTCATGGGCGTTTGCTCTTGATGGATTTCCGTAACTGCCTTAAGAAGTTGACGTATTACACGCCATTGTTGTTGCGTGTTTTATAGGAATAAAATTTCGATTCCGACACTTGAGGTTGAACATAAATCGCCAGATTATTGAATTAAGCAGACCACATGACCATAGCGGAAACACATATATGGGAGGTAGTTATTTCTAGTCTATCCTCTGTTACTATTCGGATCTGCATTTCTACTCTATTACTATACGGATCACTATTCTCTACTCTGTTCACTATACTATTTCTCTATTCAGATCTCTATACCGGTTACTTGTCGAGCGAGTATTATTGAGCAAGTATTATTAGTGCGAGTGTTATTCGAAGGCGTCTTACACCAGTATTGTTCAACGGCGTTACTATAGTTGTATCTGTGATTACAAAATCTCTACTACAACGAGCATTACAAAAGTGATAATGAGTGTTCGTTGACATCACAAAAGCGTGGCACTTTTGAAGATAAAATTAACGCAATGCCTCTTGCATTCCCCCCCCCCAAAAAAAAACAAAAAAAACTGACGTCATTATATTCACTGTAAATGAAACAACCATGATCTTCTTTTGAGCAAGTGAGGAGGGGTGTTTCAACTGCATGGATTATCTCTTTTTCTTTGGCTCAAAATGATGCTGTCCTGGGTATGGCGATAAACTACATCTGCGTCCTGGTAAAGACGATAAACTACGCCCAACAGCAAGGCCTCTGATCAGGAGGTTTTGAGGAGCGTGGAACCACCTCTTAATTGCTGGTGTTCCTAGGTCCACCCTGACCCGGGGTGGTAGCACCTGTTAGGGTCCCAGCTATGGGCAAATATATAACCCCTATACTGGAGTCAAAACATAATGAAAGTGTAAAAATAGGTCTTAATACTAGAAATACTTTTTGTAAAAATTAATTACCAGCCATAC
>CAHIKZ030005179.1:377500-440000 GCA_903632075.3 Acanthosepion pharaonis | reverse complement strand
AAATTAATGCTATTTATATACTGTTTCTATTATTATTTTGTGTGTTATATTTTATTAAAATTCTTTGATGCTAATTTTTATTTGCTCATCATCCATATAGATTTTGGATCAATTTCTAAATGCACAGTGGGAAAAGTTGGTTCGCTGTGTCATACCAGAAAATTCTTCTCATCAGAATCCACCTACACATTTATAAATCTACCATTCTCTCGTGCATTGGATGCTGCTGTTATATCCTATTTGGAACTTCCAACATATATTTCGAGATTCTTGACCAAATTCAAAAAAGGGTCTATGATGTAATTGATCCTGGGATCTCGACTTAGTCATTTTCCCACTGAACGACGTGGCTTCCCTCTGTCTTTTCTACACATATTTCCGTGACAATTGTCCTGATGAGCTGCTTTTCTTAGTGTCTCGTCTGCATGAATTGAAGCGTGCCACTAGATCTCGCGACTAGGTCTCGCCGTTTTAATGTTGAACTACCTAAATATAAACGTCAGTTGTATTATAATAGTTTCTTTTCTCGCACTTCTTGCTTGTGGAACTTCTTTCCGATTCCTTGCTTCCTTGTCACCCACAATCTCTGAAATTTCAATCCAACGTCAATCACCATCTTCTTTCTTTCTGAATTCTGTTCTTTTATTGTCCTTTTCCTCGATTCTCACTAAAGTCTTATTATTCTCTTTCACTCTCTCTAACTCCTAGTTGCGTTATCGCCTTGCTTGAGGTGAAATAAATTTAAAAAAGAATGTCTCGTTAATAAATGTTTACAAATAACAATAGTTGTATATAATACTAAAATAATATACAACACACGCTGTAATGAATGATTGTTTTGAAGCTAACGTTATAAAAAACGAAAAGAAAGAGATCACATTTCTATACATTAAAATGTATTTCTAAAAAAAGGAAAGCTTTTAAAAAGTTTATTTAATTTGTTTTTATATAAATAATATCATCGTCCTCAAAAGCTGTCAGGTTTGACGGAAACCTACCAATTAAGAATTAAATTACATATTCCTACATGTAGTTACAAATAGATTTTTCCCGCAGTAGGTTACCATTTCTTATTGCGGTAGACCAGTTGCCATTCAAGTCAATGCTGCTATTTACCCATAGCTGCTGTGAGAAGAAGAGGATTCATACCTTTCCCAAGAGTATTAGTACGGAAGTAAATGTGATGGATTTGACTGGAATTCGAACTCGGCCCTCCGATTCCTCAATCCGAGAAATAAACGGAGCGTCTACTCAAATAGGAGTATCCAGGAAAAATAACGTTTAAAGTGATAAACAATCTGGCGGATTAATAAAGATCTATTATTTTCTTTAGAAAATTCGTTTTGCTTGCGTTTGGATACGAAACTGCGCAGATATAAACAATTTCGGAAGATCTATGACAAGAGAAGTTTCGCTTAAAAATACAATTTCGTCGCGGCCGAACTGATTGTTTCTTTGTAGCTCAGTTGGTTTGAGGGTAACGGATCTAACGGTAGTTTCATCTGCCCAGAGGAATGCAGGTACGAATCCTGCCAGAGAGCATAAATCTTCTTTAATAAGATTTCTCGAATGTTCAGGCCTGTAGACGCAAATAAATATACTGTTTAATAAACGGAGCGTCTACCCAAATACGAGTATCCATTAAAAATAATGTATAAAATGATATACACCCCTGGTCAAAATTTTACGACCAGATACAAAAGGGTTTAAAAAGTATAAAATACAAAAAAAGAAAAAAGAAAAATAAGACCCTGTAAATAAAAATAGCAAATACAGAACAAATAAGTCAAAAGGACAATTTAATTCTCAGAATATCCTCCATGTTTTTCGAATTACTTCGAAAGTTCGCTTTGGCATAATTATTATTAAGTTCTGCATTAGGGTGCTTGGGATGCTCACCCGGGATGCATAAACTGCAGCATGAAGAACATGCACAGTTTCAAATTGCAATCCGAGTTTATAAACATCCTTTGCCATCCATCCCCAAATATTCACGATTGGGTTTCGATCTGGAGAGCATTTTGGATTGCAGCATTGTCCTGCTGGAAAATCCAGTTTTCTCCACATAGATGAGGGCCTTCAGTAATTACCGATGCTTTTCTTAACATGTCAATGTAACTAGCAGCTGTTTGACGACCTTTTACTTCCTGTAAGTCAAGAGTTTTATTGTACGAGAATGAACACCAGACCATAATTGATCCACCTCCACTGTGTCGTGTTGAGAAATTTTCTTTTGGGACATCTTTTGCTTGCCATTATCGCTGAAAACCGCCTGGGCCAACAAGATTGAATTGTTTCTCGTCTGAAAACAACACTCTCTTCAATTTATTCACATCCCAAGTTTGATAATCGGAAGCAAATTGTAAACGGGAGGTTTTATGGCGAAGAAGAAAGCGAGGCCTCAGCAGCCGTTTCAAGTTCTTAAACCCTTTCATATTTAAATGCCGTCGAATTGTTCGAGAGCTGCATTCAGCATCTGTATTCACTTTTATCTGATTTAATGTTAGGCTTGAATCTCTCTTAACTTCTCGCCTAATGCGTCTGTCTAGAAATGGTGAGATTTTATTGATTTTATTGAGATTTGATTTTTTAGAAGCATACGCATTCGAATTTTTAATGAATTTAGCAATGACAGTTCTGCTACAGCCAATTTCATTTGCAATGACTCGTTGCAAAAGACCACATCTTTGAAGTTCAAAAATCCTGCCCTGTTCGAACTTTGTTAAAATTTTACCCTTAGCCATTTTAACATCTGAAATTTAATACTGAAAATGAGCTACGTAGATGTCTACACTAGTTCTAACATTTTTGTCAAGTAATTTGTTTTTTTTTACACATGATCCTATCTTTATAGCCAACCAAAAATCCTTTTTTTCAATGTTTGTTTAAATTAATTAATTAAAAGCTTAAATTTTTCAATTGTTTGTTGATAAACTACATTTCTAATTAAATGTAAATGTTTTGCAAATGTATTTTAATTAAAGTAACAGTATTATATATATATATATATATATATATATATATATATATATATATATTTAAGCATTTTGTATTTGGTGTTAAGATTTTGACCAGGGGTGTATATATAAATGTGTGTGCATTCTCAGGTAAGTACTGCATCTGCAACTGATTTCACTTCATAAGCACCCAACTATGGCCGGTCTACTTTTAAATTGCAGATGTTCCCAGCTTCACTTTGACCCGGAGTGTAGCACTTGTTATGGTCTCAGCTATGGGTAACTAGTGAAACCCCAAACAAAAATCAACACACGTGGAAACTATAAAAATAGATTTTTATATTTTTTAAAAATACCAGCAATACATTTTTATAAAAACAAATTACCAACAGTACGTTTTTGTAGTAAAATGACCAGCAATACATTTTATAGCAAAATGACCTACAATACATTTCATAGTAGAATTACCAACAATACATTTTATAATGAAATGAACAAGACATTTTTTACCAAAATGTCAATCAATACAATAATAAAAAGTTTAAAAATACATTTTCATAGTTAAATTACCAGCAATACATTTTATAAAAAAATGACCAATAATACATTTTTGGTGTTAAATTACCAGCAATATATTTTTAAAATAAAATTACTGACAATAGTTTTTAATATCTATAAACTTTATTACAAAAAAAAAAACAACATACGTTTGAACGGAAAATATAAAATTATATATAAAATATTTTTTGTTGAAAGCATAAAAATGCGTTCGAAATATTTTGGCGTTAAATAAGGCATAGAGTTTGATATGCCCCTAAACAAAATCAGCCAACAAACCAACGGTCGGTCAGTTAAATGTTTACACTCCAAGCGCGGTATAGGGTCATATATTCCCTCTTTCTTGGTATAGGGTCATATATTCCCTCTTTCTTGGTGATATGGTTGGGGTTTCTGTAGGAAGTAGATTTTAGGGTCTGGACTTAATAGCCGTACGCACATTCAGTTTCGAATTCCGAGTTTTCCTTCCCCTAGAATAGCTGCCAGCCAAGGCTAGGTAGTTTAGTTTTCTTTGCTAATTAACCTATAGTTGGTGGTTGGGGACAAGAGACAGATTCATGCTTTGCTCAAAAGGCATTTGTGAGAAAGTGAACTCAACGGTTCGGCCGGAATTTGAACTCGGTTCGCCGATACCGTTTTCAGTACGAATAATCGTTAACTTACATCCTCCCAAGTACGACACATTCCAGATTATATTCGTAAACGTTCAGACCACCGTTCTAATAAATGAAAATAAAGGTCACACACACACACACACACACACACACACACACACACACACACACACACACACACACACACAAAAACTTTTTGCTTTTTCAAAGTTTCAAAATTGCAGGACCCTTCGACTAAAAATTACGAAAATTAAAAATATCTGGAACATTTTTCTAATTTTAGATACAAAGATAATTGACAAAACATAAAATTCTGATACACAGAATGTATGTGCTTATGCATATATATATATATATATATATATATATATATATATATATATATATATATATTATTTATTTATGTGTCTTTGTGTTTCCTGTTTTGCAGGGTTATTAGTAAAAAACTATTATTAAATATGTAAGTTATCGTTCAATTTCTCTTTCTCTCAATCTCATTAAGACCCACCCTGTTTCTACTCCACCACAAATACTTATTCTATGATATTTACTTGTCCCACTTCCAGCTCCCTACCAGCGTTTATATGTCCATTTGATTCGATGTATGGATTCTAGATTTTCTCACGCGCACCTTACGTTTTTCTTTCTTGCTCATTTAGCACGCGCGTGCCCCCGTCTCACACACGCATACACTGTGTCTCCCAAACATACAGTATGTTTCTCTTAGACACTCCTTGACTCTCACTCATGTTCCTTCTCTCTTTCTCTCTCTCTCTTTCTCTCTCTCTCTCTCTCTAGCTTTCATGGACAGCTGATCAATCAAATTGACAACCTTTTCACGCGACAGCAAAGGCACTCGACAATTGGGCGGAGACGTCGACTAGAACAAGAAAGAACTTGGCACGCCAACGTCCACATGCACTTGGCTGGTTGTGGAGGGCCCCGGGCAACAGTTTTCGTTGCTATGAGGATCGGCTTCAGACATGGACACACAAAATGTACACGATACCGTGCGCACGTACACACAGGCATGGATAAATCTGTATTGTCAGTTTTTGTTAGTGAGTTCGATCCTCATTGGAGTGAACTACCAATGAGGACCTGTGCAAAATGTACAGATAGATAGAGGAACCGGAATTCCATTAATGATATAATTCCCAGAGTTTAGGAGGAGAAGTTAGACATATAGAGTTGAAGTATAATTTCCAAGGAACTTGAAACCTAATCCTAAACAGGAAACAAGAAGTAAACGTCTACTCGTCCGTCTATATCAATGACATGGGTTATTATGATTATTTACATTATTCGGATTGTTATCCTCATAAATTTGAATAATGTAAATAATGTAAGTAAACCTCTACTCATGTTTAAAAGACAGGAGAGGAGTCTGAACCGGACGTTAAGTGAACTTATCTGTTCCTATTGTAGGGAAAAAAGACGATAACATAAATGAATAAATAAGTAGCAATAATTTCAGAGTTTAAGCAGAGACAATAAAAGTATAGAGTTGAAGTAGCAATGTTACGAACAGATGGAGTTAGCCTACGTTAAACATCACATATTTGGATTTCTGGTCTTTAGTTGGGAAGAGGTACCACAAAGAAGTCCAGGTATCCAGCCAACAATATCGAGCCCTGGATGGATGGACTATTCAAAAGAAAGTAAAGATAAAATCTAACGATTAGCAAATGGTTGGTGAAATGTACACACACACACACACATATATATATATATATATATGGAAAGAGAGAGAGAGAGAGGGGGTGTATGTATGATGGAATCAAGCAATTTCTGTTGAAATTGATCTATAAGGTCAGTTTAAATTCTTACTGAATCTTTCCAGTTTCCCGTTGCCTGTTTTTTTTTTTTTTTTACAAATTCTTTCACGGTAACTGCTCCAATGACCTGCTATCGCTGGTTCTCAGACTTCATGAATTTAAGCGCTCAACTAGGCTGGCATCTCGCTCTCACCCTTTCACTGCCGAAACTGTTAAATATAGCCGTCTCTTCTACTCCAATAGCTTCATGTCTCGCACTTCTCGCCTGTGGAACTCCCTTCCCATTTCTTCTTCTCCTGATAACTATAATCTCCACCTGTTTAAATGTAACGTCAATCGACGTCTCCAGATGCTCTGATCTATCCCCTAACCGTCTCTTCATCCTTTCCTCTATCACTCCTCTTTGTTCTCGCTCCTACTCTGAAACCCTTTGCGTGCTAGTGGCTTCCCGCCTTGCTTGGGGTTGAATACTTAAAAAAATCACGCATAGTGATAACAGAAGATCTGCTAAGAATGGTGAAAGTTTGTAAGAAACGGGACGCAAAGTTACCCTGGATGAACTAGTGAATAAAGCCCTTTCGAAACAGAATTATTTTCTCTTTTAGTTAGAGTAGCATTTTTTATGCCAGAATTGTGGTCACTCTCGTTACGGTGAGCAACTAATGCATTTAATGTGTTGTTTTTTTTTAATTGTCTCTTTTGTGTTCATATAACATTTTATGTAAACTTCTTGAGGTTTCACAAATATATTCTTTCTGGCAATCCTTGCAGTTGATAGAGTAAATTCTTCCTCCAAGATTTAGCTTGTTTTGTTTTGTATTGATTAAGTCTTTTATTATTCTAGATGTAGTTGTGACAAATTTCATATTGAGTTTATTAAATTCTTTTCGATTTCCAGCGTCTCTCGTTCGTACGCATGTGTAGTCGCCTCAGCATAAACAAATCCAGACTGATGAACTCCTAAGGGACGAAATACGTCCTACGAAAACTTTTTCCACTTTGTCATACATTTTACCTCTATAACACACACACACACAGATATATATATATATATATATATATATATATATATGAAGAAATATAGTCTTAAGGTGTGGTATATTTATGGGATAAAGTGCTCAATATCAAAGATAGAGCGCGTGAATGAAAATATAAAAAAAAATAAAAACAAGCAAAATAAATTACCCCAAATAAATAAATAAACAAATAAACGACTTCCGCCAAAATAACCGCCAAAATAGACTACCAACAATGCACCACTTACCTATATATATAAATAGCCGAAAAAAGACAACACTCGTGGCCTGACGATTGCGTCTAGCATGAAACAGCCTGTCGCCTCTAAGTGTTAACTTCTTCTTTTATATATATATATATATATATATATATATATATATATATATATATATATATATATGTTGTATTTATATGAGTTATCTTTGAACCAATGTTTCACTTTGTACTTGTGTTTTTAAGATCATTATAATCATAGAAACTGAATCACCCGTTTTAGGAAAAGTGATTGACAGAATCTTTCTGATTTTCCATTTAATTACCATGGCACTCTTCTTTCTCTTACGTTTGCGACGATTTTTAAAAAACGGCCCATTTTATTTTCATTAAAACAATCCCAGAGCACAAACCTCACCCTTCTTATCTTACACCCCCACCTTTTATTGTTTCGAGTGTTGATTCTTTCTCCTCTTTTTCACCGCATTCCTTGTGCCTGATTTCGAACAAACATTTTAGTTTGTCTCACCACTCCATAAAACTCATTTCCAAAAATTACTATCTTTTTCTAAGAGGAAACGTGCGAATTCCATTCGATGCCTTTTAAGCAAAGGTGTTTTTTTTTCTTTGAACGTACTGAGATCTTTATCGAACATTCTATTTACCGGACGCATTTACTTCATTGTTTGACAAATCAGAAACAATATCTTTCAGCACAACGTTAGGCTCTAGCATTCTTAGAGAGAATTTAGGTTTCCGGTTTTCTCCAGCTTGTGTTCCAATATTTTTCCATTTTATACTACACAAGTAGCATGGATACTGAGAAGTGTTTAGCTGCTTCTCTAGAATTTATTCCCAAATTGCAAGCATTCACACTCCGTTTTTGTAACTCCTAAGACAAGTCTTTCACCTTCGCCATGTTGTTGTTAAAAACTAGCTTGAAGTGCGCATGCTCAGTGTTGTTGTTGATATCAAGCTTGAAATGTGCGTGATAATTACAGTGATTTTTGTTCTTTGAAAAATTTACTTCTCAGAGATACAGCCTGATAGATTACTTCATCATAACATGATATATATATTATCTATTTTATAAATACTTCAATACTTTTTTATTGTACGAATAATTTTGTCCTTGTTAATTTTTTAGTTATGTGTTTATAATACAATTTTATTGCATAAAATGTTTCGAAATGTATTCTGTGTATTGATTCGACGCCTAAGATCCTATTATATATATATATATATATATATATATATATATATATATATTATATATATATATAACTTTATATATATATATAACTTTAAAAATTATATTTTGTGGATATTTGTTGCATACACTATTATTTATAAATAATAGTATCCACTATATATATATATATATATATATATATATATAAAAAATTATCCGATTTAATCGGTAGAGACAATATTTATGAATAAAAATGACAATAGGAAAACTGGTAATTGCTGACGCGTTTCCTCCAATGTGGACTTTATCAAAAGCAAAATACGAAAATTTTCGTATTTTGCTTTGATAAAGTCCACATTGGACGAAACGCGTCAGCAATTACCAGTTTTCCTATTGTCATTTTTATTCATAAATATATATATATATATATATATATATATATATATATATATATCATCCAGTATATATTTATTAAACAGTGTATTTATTTATTTTCGTCTACCGGCCTAAATATTCGGGAGATCTTATGAAAGAAAAATAAATTATAATCTGCGTTAGCCTGGACAGAGGGAGACGTCTTTAGATCGAAGGTGTTTTAACTAACTCAGCCACGAAGAACTTTTGCCGATCAAGCAAGGCTGAATAGTGCCCTTAAGCGAAATCTTTCCCGTTTCGAAATGTTGATATCTGCTCAGTTTCATATCTAAAAGTAAATAAAGCAATTTCTAAAGAAGTAATGGAATTTTTATTTATTAATCCGACAGATTTTATCACTTCAAACATTTTTAGGTGATGTTCATATTTAAGTAACGCTCCCTATATATATTTCTAAAGGTGAGCATAGTGGGACCGACCCCTCCAAATATATGACAAATCGACCATGGTGAGATTCAAATTCAGGTCTCATTGTCAGAATATATATATATATATATATATATATATATATATATATATATATATATATAAAAAATAAAAACAGACCACTTTAAGGTTCAATGTAATAAATTATTTCACCACAGCCCTTTAAAGGACTGCGGATCATCGGAATTTATTTCCAAATATATATATATATATATATATATATATATATATATATATATATATATATATATATATATATATAAATGGACTTTTTCATCTGATGTTATATCTTTCTACTATAAAAGTTATTTTAGAGAGTACATGTGTTTGCGGTGACTTTTCTGTTTTTTTTCAATTTTCTTAAGCTGTGAGGCACATTTTTTTTCTTATTAAAACTTCCCAATCTAGGCCAGTTGATATCAATTTAACAGTTTGAGAATTTTTTTTTTAAATCTGGTGTCAAGTCAAATACGTATACCCACTAAAAGCAACGTTTATAATGATTAAATCTCTTTTAATATTTGTGAATTCTATTATTTTAAATGAATTTTAATGTATCGTACGCATAATTTTGTGCCTCCCTCTGTGTGTGGGCCGTGAGCGAATGAAAATCTTCCTCTCTCTTTCACGCACATAGGCACTTGTGGAAATGAACGAAACAACAAAATTGATAGAAAACCTATGTTTGTGTGACACAAGACGAACTTTAACAAAAGAACAAAACAAGAAAAAACTCACTATTAACTCCTCTTGAAATAAATCCAATAACCAGGTAATACTATCAGTGTTTTTTTTTCTCTGTTTACAGATAGATATCAACACAATAGATCGATAGATTGAGATATAGATATGAAGAGCCTTGGATACCAATAGCCTTAGATACCAAGAACATTAGATAGATAGATAGATAGATAGATAGATAGATAGACTGACAGAGATTTGCGTGCTGAAGCATTAACGCGTGCATGTGTGTTTCACTCGTGCTGTTAATTGATGCTTGCTGACGTCAATGTGTCGAAGCATACGTCATTGCACAAGGTCAGGCCTAATGACGTATTCCGGCCGTCTGACGTCAACCTGGTCTGCTACAATAATTACACAGTATCATCCGTAAAAAGTGATGAGGAAAACAGATAACAAACACATACAGAGATACGCAGGCCCAGGTTCTGAAGAGCTGCTAAGGTGTGTAACTTCACCTGATTCGCTTGGTTGTGGGCTTAAATGGCTCGTAGGTGTGCATTGAATTGCTATTGCAGCGTGTCCACATTCGTGCAGATGCATACAGTGGCTGGGTGTGTCCGAGAATTGGGTGGGGGTCATGCCGAGGGTAACACCGTTAGCGAATTTAACTACAGTGAAGAGACTGCTAGAAATAAAAAGGTCAGGTGCTGGAAAAGAACTGGTAATTATTTTTCTTTTATTGTTTATGAAAGCGAGAAAGAAGAAGAAGAAGAAGAAGAAGAAAGAAAGAAAGAAAAGAAAGAAGAAGAAGAAGAAGAAGAAGAAGAAGAAGAAGAAAGAAAGAAAGAAGAAGAAGAAGAAAGAAAGAAAGAAAGAAAGAAGAAGAAGAAGAAGAAAGAAAGAAGAAGAAGAAGAAGAAAGAAAGAAAGAAGAAGAAGAAAGAAAAAAGAAAGAAAGAAAGAAAGAAAGAAAGAATAGGGGTAACAACTTCTTGGGAATGAAAAAAGAAACACAAGCAAAGAAGGAAATATGCTAATCTCTTAAATAGGCAGGAAAATGAGCGTTGCCGGAATTCTAAAAACTTTTTTTTTAAAGTTCCATCTTTATAAAATCGTGGTAAAAGAAAACGTTACTTTTACAATAAGATAGATACGTTGACCCCTATAAAATAATAAAAGGTCTTTTTTTTTATAATATCTCTTTTGTCATAGAATAGATCTTACAAGAAAAGACGTTTTATCTTTGGTGTAATTATTTACTTGTACCCGTGATAAGCGTTCGAGCCAAAATAAAAGCCAGTATTTTAAAAGTTAGCTTCCAAGGCATTTTGTTTCATGCCTCGGAATATTCGCACGTCATAATCTTCTGATTGCGCATTTTTAAACATATTTCTTCATTTTTCTGTTCTTAAGTTAGAGCTTCTTTTTCATTTTAATAAAATTATATTTTAAACGTCAGTAAAAATATGAAAATGTCAAAATTCTTTCATAACACGAAAAAATTAATGAAAAAAGGTAAAAGAATTTGTTTGCAATGACATTAACCAAAACCGGTAAAAAAAATTAGTATTATTTGAGTGGATTAATTAAACTGTTTGATAATTAACAGCAGGGAAGGGTTCTATCCGTAGTATAATCTGTAGAACTTAGGATCGGTGGTAGAAAGGTAAAAATATTTCATCAAAAAATAAATTAAACTAAAACAAAAAAAAAATTATTATTTTTAATCAATTTACCCCAAACAAAGTGATAATGCCACTAAGACGTAAGAGACTACTGGAAGTGAAAGAAAATTCAGAAGGAACCGGAAACGCAATCCTAAACAGGAACAAGAGATAAATCACCACTTCTATTCAAAAAACAGGGGAGGAGTGTGAAATGGACGATAGTCGAACCTATCTACTCCTATTAGTTAAAAATCAGACAACAATATGTCGAATCCATGAGGACATAACATCTTTTATATATTTTATATCTACTAGTATAAGTCAAAACTTATCCGTATTTCGCCATAAGATATCTTACGTTGCTGTTCATGTGTGCTTATAGTTGGTACTGTGGCCACGTAACTGAAGTTTGAGCTTGATTTTACCAGTTTTTTGCTGCTCTTACAATGTAAACATGATCGCTCCGCTAGCAGTGTACATCAAGGAGAAAAAATTTCTTTAATCGTGTTACGCTTTTTCGTTGGTGTACACCAAAAAAAAAAAAAAGAAAAGAAAAATTCAGTGGATATGCGATCTCGTCTCTCACGTCATCTCTTTATAGGATTAAAAGTTCACCAACTTCCTGTTCTTTTTTTCCCGGTAGAATAAGATAATTTGCTTTCGGTATCCTTTGATTTTTATATCTATTGTACGTTCCGAAAATAATGCCTCTTATTGTTTTTTTTTTTCAGCGGAAAGTGAGAGATGCAAGGAACTCAATGTCGCTGTGCAACAAGAGCAAATTTTCGGCTATAAGACACTGTTTTTCCATATAGTTATTGCCATTTTGCAATGCATTCTTTTTGGTAGTGATGATGAAGAGATCGACCTCGTAATGTGATTTTTACACATATAGCATTTGCCACATTCCTCATCACATAACGCTGTCTAGTCTCCATACATGTTTATCAAGAGCCGATGGATGTCAGTATATGCAATTTTTGCTTCATAGATGAAGTCAATGACACATCTTTACGAAGAACGGACTGTTATTCCTGATTTTACCAGACTGAATTTCATCCCAATCAAGACAATAAAGCCACTATGGCGCAACGGGTTACTGAGTGCAAAAAATATGAACTAATGAAAAACATCATTAAGTAGAGAGAACAATAAAAGAACAGGAATCAAGAATGCAGAAGATAGCGATTAGCATAGCATTTAAACCATTGCTATCTAATGCTTAACAGACTCTTTCAACAAAAAGGTTAATACAGACTTAAAGAAGTGAAATCCATGTTGCTTGTCTGGAAGAAAGAGCTCGCGTAGAGAGATGTTTAACTAATTCGAGCCCCTAGTACCTGCTAAAAAGTGGTAAAAATAGGACGATAATTAGAAGAATCAGATGGATTGACTGAATTCTTAAAGACTTTGACTACAGAAGAGGATATCCAACAAGCAGGAACGTGAGAAACAAGGCGCCAATTCAGGAACACATTTCTTAAGGACTATTTCCTGGATACCACCAAGTCCTCATACTTTGTGGCGATGCAGCTTAGAGATGATAACAAAAACTATGTACATAGTTATATGCATATCACACGGTAGAGACTCGGTTCTAATTGAAAAGTTAGGCAAATATACTCCAAATGAGTCAAGAGTATAATTGGAAGAGAATTCACTATAAGACACTTTGTCTTATTAACAGAAGATGATAGCACTTTTTTGATTAAAGAGGGGTAGGATAGAAAACTTACTCTTATTTAACACATTGTTAGTGAACCACGAGTAGTCACGTGAACCAAAACTTGTTAAGAGCTGTACGGTGCCTCATTCTGTCAGTGAACAGAGTATGAGCCTCTTCGAAAACACATTTACATTTTTTTACGAGCGGACACAAAGAGACGTCTGTTGTGATCGGAACTACCACTGGTACAACCAGAAAAAAGTGATTCATGTGGGCTATAGCGACTGAAAAGGTAGGTGTAAACCAAGGAAAAAAACTGTATTTCCGAGAAGGCACAAAATCATCGTTGCTGTCTTTCACCCAATAATAAACTTCAATTGTTTCATTTTCAAAAGGAAGGTTAAAAAATATCATTCCAATCGGCGTTTTGAAGAAAATCAGGAAACGATTCCCAATCATTACGCTGATAACAGAAAAAAAAAGTCTTGTAAATAGGAGGTTCATGCGAAATACACGACTCAAAAGTGATCTTAATTTCCAAGAGGAGAGAGTTGCAATGCTTGACAAGAACCTGGAGGGGAGATAAGGAAAAGATCAAGTAAAGAAGTATATTGATCATAATTATTAAGGAAACGAGTAAGGAAACTCACTATATGAATGAAAGACTGAACAACGGAAAAATTGTTAGTCTGACTATCGGTAACATCAGTAACATTAGAAGGATTAAGCCATTTCATATGATGTGCATTAATATCACCAAACACTAAGATTTTCGCAAATGAATGTAGAGAGCCATTTTTATACGGTCAGATATTTTGTCTTACATGTTACACTCTTGAAAAGAAGAGGGCGACGAATCAAAAAGCGGCAGCTAAAAAGTCGAAAGCACAGAATCATTCGTATACTCAAGGGATTTGTAAAAAAATAAAAAAAAGCAAAAAGAATTATGGACTACTGGGGACAATATTTCAATCTATATTGTCATATTACCAACATTCACCTCTAAGGTCGTGGGACAGCATAATTTAATAGAAAGTCATACTTTCCAAGCGAACAACCTATTTTTGTCTAAATTCTGTCAATTTGAGTCTATATAAATGTTAAAATTTTAGTGCTGGGTAAATGTTAACATTTTAAACTTTATAATTTTTTAAATGTATCATAGAGATTTCGCACTTAATATCTATGAAAAAAATGTATTAAAAAATGAAAAATAAAAATCATAAGGAAAAGACAAAAAATCAAATAAAAACAAAATAAAAAAATGACTGGACAAATTGAAATAAAACAAATTGTAAAATGTTCTGTAATTCGAAGAATAAATTGGTTTCAGTGGCAAAACCATTTCTTTTGGGTCAAGGAGTATATTTGTGATTTTGAATTATTCATACATATTCATCTGTTTTTGTTTATTTTTATTTATCTACATCAATTTCTTAATGTCCATCCGAACAGGTTCTTATTTACTCTGTCAATGTCTGTCTGTTCATATTGATCTTAAAATATTCGCCTTTCTATATATTTATTATCGAGATGGGAGAATTCAGTTGCTTTAAGCATTATTCATCCATCTTTGTCTTATGTTGTATTTTTCCAAAATCATGAACTCATTGCAACAAATAAAAGTTCCAGATACACAACAGTGATTTGCTATAAAAAAGAAAGAAAATATCTCTCGAAAAGTTTTTATAAATTTTCAATAATACTGTTTGTTTATTGAATTTAAATAAATAAGTGATTATTGAAAAATGTAAAGAATGCTTTTCTGTATTATACAAAACGTACTTGTTTATGATTTTTGTCCTCTCGCAGCGATGCATCAGAGAATTATTCAGGATCTACTGTCAACATACGAATCCTTCTAGAAATTGCTTTAATATTAACAAAATTTTAGACTCTGACATCAATTACAATGATCATTTGTAAGGAAGTGATTCCCATCGCATTCACACATGCATATACAAGAAACAAACAATCAATATAAAAGCACAGTTATTTTTATAGCGTTAATTTAATGTCTATCCAATTTCCTTTATCAAATAAATCGATACTTTGTATATTGTTATTATGCTGGTCGTAAAGGTTTGTATTTATGTTATGAATGGGTGGCTCCTACACTTGGTCGAGCATTTGGGATTTATGGCAAGACCTGTCGATTATGGACCCTAACTTATACATCATTTCAGGCAACGGTCTAACGTGGGCAATCCAACCGGTTGACCCAAATGAAAGTAGGGCAAGTAGTAGCAGAAGAGAGTGGCTGAAGCGAAGTATATGAATAATGGATGGCAGGGATTTCAAAACATAATAGAGACTGTCACGATACATATAAATGGTTCCATGGATATAGAGAAGCGTAGTTTGGTTCAGTTCTTTAACTGCTAATTTTGTAATTTGTATGAAAGAAGAAAGTACCGGTTACCTTTCTTTCAAATGTGTGTAGTCCTGGGATTGATGATAAACTACATCCGGCAGCAAGGCGTCTAATCGGGAGATTGGACGATTTGAAGAGAGTGGAACTAACTTTTAATTGTTGTTCCCAGGTCCACCCTGACTCGGGGTGGGGGTAGCACTCTTTAGGATTCCAGCTATCTGCAAATAGTGAACCCGCAAACACTATGAAAGTATATAAATACATTTTTATAGTAAAAATACCAGCAACACATTTTTATTTTTAAAAAAAATATCAATGATACATATTTATCGAAGAATTACCAACAATACAATTTTAAAGCAAAATTACTAACAATAAATTTTATAGCAAAATGACCAACAATACATTTTATCTGTAGTTGAAGTCATAAAATTATGTTCAAAATATTTAGATTTCGACATTAAATAACCCATAGAGATGTTGATATGCCGCTAAACAAAATCAAACAATGAACATGAAAGAGATTTAATGACGTTAATCTATATAATATTCTACGATTTCTTAAAGAAATCAAACTGCATTTCAGAATATAAGTTCAAAAAACTACACCATAAAACACACATATCACCGCTTTTAGTAATCATGTCCATACAAACATGTATATGACCAAAAGGTGAGTATCCTCTAACGTGTATTCAATTTTGAAAGCAGAACAACATATATCATATTTTTATTTCTTCAAATCTCCTATGACGACTAAATTTCGGCATTAAGAGACTCATAATGAGTTGATATGTCGTTAAACAAATCAACCAGCATCAATCAAATGGATGTCTTCATTCGAACTTAAGATCTTTCCTACTAAGATCACCCAATAATTAACCTACGTTTTGATCTCTGAGGCAGAAACGTGTTGAAACAACAGGGAAGTATCACTTGTAGATGTAAAGGAATTCTTTCTTTTAATTTTTCTCCTCCCTTTGGAAAGTGAAATTTAGGGGACAAATCATAAATGGACTGATATTTTGAATAAATTCGGATCGTTGTTCTCATCTTGTTGACTATAGAGATTATTAGAGATACAATGTTTCGGCCAAGTAACCTCTCCAATTACCCATTATTTTTGGTGGAGTAATAAATAGCGGCTTGGATTGAGGAATCGGAGAGCCGAGTTCGAATTCCAGTCGAATCCATTACATTCACTTACGTGCTAATACCATTGGAGAAGGTATGAATCATCTTCTTCTTCCCCTCTCCCCAGCTATGGGTAAATAGCAGGACAGGCCGGGTTCTATAGCCTTGAATGGCAACTGGTCTATTGGTTTCAGAAAGAAATGGCAACCTACTGCGGGAAAAAATCTGCCTCGACGGTGATGTATCGGAAGTTACATGATCGCCTAAGCGTGTATCACGCATGACATATAAATGACTGATATGATATCTGTTGATTATTTTGTCTGATGCCAGTTCAGGTTCGTTCCTGCTGAACTAGTGAATATTGTTTCATTACCTGATCCAGGGAATGAACATTCGACCACTAGATGACATCAGTACCTATATACAAAGCCAACATCCAGAAAAATGGTAAAAAAGAAAAAAAATGGAACAATAGTTTGAATTAAATTAAAACTATATTGAGAATTTCTCATCTAAAAAATAAAATATGAAAAACGAAAAAGAAATCCTAAATGAATTGTTTACGATTCCTTATATTCCAGAAAGACAGATTTTGAGTGACATCTGCCATTTAACATTCCACTGAGAACCCATAAATGCAGAGGTCGTGAGAATTGAGCAGTTAGGTCAAAGTTCATGGTAGTCAACTTAATTTCCTTTTGTTAATTACTTAAGGAAAATCATGAACCGTTTAATTCTTATTCTATTCATAAAATCAGGACATTCTTAGTATGCAAGGACTGATTTTGGATCATTTCAAGAATTCGTTCGTAAAACAACTGGGAAAATTTAATAGAAATTCGCTGCATTTTCGTTTAGATTTTAGGTGTTGGGAAAAACGATATCACGCATCGCGAGAAAATATTATCATGATTTAAACATTTTAGCAAAAGCTTCTATCAAACCATGTCACTTTTTGCATCAGGATGTAGCGATGTGCAAAGAAAAAGATGAATGAAGAGAAACACCAGGGAGCTTATTAGTGTTTTGTTTATATATGGCTGTGTATCCCGTGATCGGTTCAGAAGCTTGTGCGCGGGAAAATTATTGATTAACCAATCAGCAAGCTAGTTTTGAGAAGATCAGCCAATGAATGCTTGCTGTATGATCTGTATATATATATATATATATATATATATATATATATATATATATATATATATGCGTGTGTAATGGCGATGACGATCGCTACAAGGACATATTTTAGGGTTGTAAGAATAATTCTTTTGCTTTTTGTGAGTGAATATTGCATTAACAATTTTTAGAGATAATAATGACTTTCAGATACAAGACCTACTATTTAACCCATAGTTGAGGAAGAAGAGGTAGATTCATACCTTTGCACAAAAGTATTCGTGCATGAGTAAATGTAAAGAACCAGACTGGAATTCAAACTCGACTATCCAGTTTTTCCTTCTGAACCATTATCTATTACACCATCCGCACATCCAAGTTTACAGCACCTTGTATACCAAAGTGCCGCGTGTGAATGTGTTTTTCTTTCTGTTTTGGTAATAAACATGCTAGAAAATTCATTGACCAATCATTTGTCATTGATGCGGTTAAAATATTTACACTTTAATTCCGATCAGAAAAAAATAATAATGTCACCCCCACCCACACCATTTTTCGTTGCTATTTATTTTTTGGTAATATATAAAATAATCGAAATGTTGAACGAGTACATATCAAAAAATGAATCATGTAAATATCTGGAATATAGAAATGTTACTGTTAATATTTGATACCGTTTATCCTAAAAATTACAATTTCGTCAAAATGTTTCCTCTGGTGAAATCTAAGAAAAAAAATGTGCGCATGCGTAATAAACTCACGAATTTACAAAATGAAAAAAAAATGTTCGATCTCCAAGTCTGTAAGCACTGAAGGAGAGCCTTGTAGAATAGAAATTAATTTTTTTTTCTCTGATTAATTGGATGCTCTTTTTTTTTCTTTGAACTTTGTGTCACGTTACACGTTTCTTGCGAATTTTGCGTTTCCATATTCATATTTAACTTCGATTGGAGAGTTCCTGTGTGTCAACTGCAGGCTCATAAATTTGGGATATCTCACGAGATGCTTATATGTTTAATATGAAAGAATTCAACAAATACACTTAGACTACCTACAGTTAAAAAAAAGTTCCATTTCAGATTTATTGTAACTGTTTTTTATGGTAGAACAGAATATTTTTGTTTTCTTCCGGATACTAAGCTGGAAGTTATTTAAGTGGATAATGTTGAAAAACTCATATAGGATGCACTCTAATAAACTAAATGTCTACAACCAGAATTCGTACACTTCACAAGTACTTATAAATTATCCAGTTTTTGCGGAAGAAATGATGCTCTATGAAACATTTTCAGCAAATGTCGAAGACGTTTTAAAGCCCGATCTAAATTATCTCCCTTGAGTAAATTTACAATCTCAGTTTCTAAGCCCAACGCAGAAAACACATTGCTATATTTTTTAATTAATGCACAATTTAAGGCTTAACTTTTGTTTGTTCATTACACTGCATAGAAGAGAAAGCTACCTTAGTCTATCAACAACAAAAGAAAACACACACACACACATAAATACGCGCATACACGCAGACAGTAAAAGTATATATATATATATATATATATATATATATATATATATATATATATATATATATATATATATATATATATACGTACATACATACAGACACGAGTATATACATATACATTCCAGATAGACAAACGCGTATATGAATGTAGGAGCATACAAACTCATAAACACACTTTTCGTGCATATAAAACGCAAGAAGCAAATATCACATTGCTTCCATGCAAACAAAACAATATTCGCATAACCAATCTAAAACAAAAAGTACTATCTTTGTTATTTGATTTATTGTAATGCACTTGTAATCTCTGATGATGGCTTATGTAAGCCGAAAACTTAGACAGGATTAACAATAAAACATGTATCAACATGATGATTTTCTTTCGTTTTTCAGTGATAATGCTAAAAAAGCTTTTTCGACAATATGAAAAGGAATTTACTTAAAATAAATAGACAAAACTTGTCTATATTATTTAACGAAACATACGTTAATATATATATATATATATATATATATATATATATATATATATATATATATATATATATATATATATATATATATATATATTTTATATATATATATATATATATATATATATGTGTGTGTGTGTGTGTGTGTGTGTGTGTGTGTGTGTGTGTGTGTGTGTGTGTATGGGTCGTTTTCTATCACATGAACATAACCCTAAAAATTAAAATCTTCATTTCAAAAACAGAATTGTGTGTTGATCTGGACGTTGAACAAGAGGAGGGAAAATATTATTGTTGAGATTGAGAGATGGGGGAGAGAGAGAGAGAAAGAGAGAGAGAGAGTGTGTGTGTGTGTGTGTGTGAGAGAGAGAGAGATAGATAAAACAGAGAGCGAGGGAGCTGGGAGAGAAGGCGAGAAAGAAATGGGTGGCTGTTTTATAGAACACTCAACAAATAGGTCTACAGATAAAATTTTCATTGTTTTTAGTCATTTCACCCCAAGCAAGGCAATAAAGCCACTTAGGCGCAAGTGGGTTACTGAGTCTGAAAGAATATAAGAAAAAGAAGACATTACTAACGAGTGAGAACAATGAAAAAACAGGAATTAAGAAGACAGAAGGTAACGCATGACATTGCATTTACATTTTTGTCGACCAAAGCTGACTAGACAACACGAAGCCAGAAGAAACTTCCATATGCGAGAATTGCGAGAGAAGAAACTGTTAGCATAGAACTAATAGTTACATCTAGCAATTTCAACTGTAAAATGATGAGACCTAGCTGTCAATCTGCGCTTGGTAAATAGGAAAGCTCACCAGAATAATTACCTTGAAAATGTTTATAGAAAAGGCATAGGGAGGCTAAGTTACAACATTGGGATAGTGATTGAAGTCGAGATGCCAGGTCAGGACCAATAACATTGTAGATTATTCTTTGAAATTTATCAGAAATCTCTAAATATATAGCAGGAGCACCAGACCAGCTATGACAGCAGTATTCAATGCATAGATGAATGGCCGGCTTATAAATCTATAAGACATATTCTGGCGTGAAAAATTGTCTTGTACGACACAGTAAACCATTAGCAAACCTAACAATTAATTCAATACAATATTTTATGTACATTTGCATGTGATTGCACACAGTGAGGATCAAACACGCTCTTCTTCCTAGCAAATATCCCGTCTCCCTGGTCTTCACGTTTTGTTTCTCCAGAATGGTGCGTTATAGTCCGACATTATTATTCTCAGTTGAAATGTTTCTTGGTTTGACTCGGCCGAACTGTGATCTGAGCTGAACATAGATAAATGAAAAATAGACAAATTATCGATTTCTTCATTGTAACTGTTCGCATCTATTTTTCATTTGTGTTTAATTAACTATGAAACTGACTTCAATATTGACTTCAAATTACATTTCTTTCTTTCTATTTATTTAATTTGAAATCAAGTGCTTATTTACTCAATAGCAACAACTCGACAGAAGACAGCGGCTCGAAACAGCGTGAAATAAAAGCCCGATCTCTTGAGATTCGAACTTACTGTCAATTTATTTCGTTCAAGAGAACAGAGTCACTTATTTGACGGTAATACTTTACACTAGGGAATTGGTCGATAAGACAATTGACAACGCTTAAGAAACTTTTCCACTTGCGTTCTATGAACGTAATTCAGTCATTCGCTCTGAATTTTATGAGCCGAACATTTAAAGAGAAACACTTTGGCTTGGATTGAAATATGTTTCTTACCTTCCAGATCAACGAAGGTATCACCATAAGTATTGCGAATTTAACATTATTATCAGGGTTTGAAATATTTTCTGCTTTTATCAATTCAAACTATGTGATCATTCTAAAGATTACACTCAACATGTTATAAAAAAGATCATGGACTTTTAAAAAGTCTAACAGCGATTTTCATTAAGTTAGGTGCATGTGGGTTTTTATTTGAACTTTTCTTCGAAAAATTAAACGGTAAGCAAAATTTTTTCCGTGGAACTCTAAACTCTGGCTTGAATATACAAGTTGACCATTATCTATTTCTTTGACATATTACGTATCGTAATATCATTAAATGATGGAACGGCCATAAAACAGAAACTGCCTTAGATAAGAGAGAAAGAAATATACATTATTTACATTATTCGGACTATTGTCCTCATCTTTGTCGCCATATTTATTACAACGTTTCGGCCGTTGTACGCTCCGGTCTTCTTCAGGTGGTTGGAATGTCGAAGTGAACCCTTTATTTCGTTCACTAGAGTAGACTGTTCTAGTTCCATGTGCTATGTTTTCGGGTAGCTGATCTCAGCTTTGTATTCTCTGCCACAACTGCATGTCATGTTGTATACACGGTTGTTGATCACGATGTATTTCAGTTTTATTTAGTCTTTAATGTTTTTTTTTAATTTAGTGAGAAACCCGCATCCGCGCGCCCAGATTTTAATACTGTCCTGATGTTGTATAAACCCCTGGCATATTCTGAATCTTCTCCGTCACGTTTCTGATCTGGAGTTTCCGGGGCCAGATTTCTGTTTGATTTTTGCTTGTATATTTTCTGAGCTTCTGTTCTTGATTACTTTTGATAGATTCGGAAGGTACTTGCTTTTTTTTTCTTAGCAGCGTGTCCTTTCTGCATGTCATTTTAATATATTAGATATAACAAGAGTACTTTTATTTTTGATATATATATATATATATATATATATATATATATATATATATATATATATATATATGGTGCGATGGGTAAGTTGTCGTTTAAATTACGCAAAAATGAAAATAACACTGAGATCTCATTTTAACAGATACGTTTACCAAAATTACACAAATATACCTTGAAATGGTAACGAGTAGATTTATTCAATAAAACCGTCTTGGCTTCAACCACAGCAGCTTATACAAGGAGACCGTCCAGAAGTGATGCAGGAGTTTCCGAAGTCGTCACTTTAAAAAATTAAAGTTAAAATTAACAAGCTATTTCTTGCTCTATTTGACTGTTTAACTTTATTTTTATATTTTTATGAATAATTATATAAAATATTTATTTTACTTGTATCATGACGTGTATAGAGATTTTGATGTTTCAGTGCCCGACAAGAATTAATTAAAATAATCTTTCAGTGTATTACCCAAAAATAAGGCGTTCTGGGTAAGAGAATAAACTACATCGGATAGCAAGGCCTCTAATCAGAAGGTTTTGAGGAGTGTAGAATCACCTATAAATTGCTGAAGTTCCCAGGTTCACCCTGACCCGGAGTGGTAGCACCTGTTATGGTCCCAGCTATGGGCAAATAGTTAACTCCTAAACTGGGGTCAAAACACTATGAATGTGTAAAAATAGGTTTTTATACCAGTAATACCTTTTTGTAAAAAAAAATGTTACTAGCAATACATTATTACTGGCAATATATTTTTGAAAAAATATTAACAGCTATACATTTTTTGACAAACATATTACCAGCAAGATTTTTTTAGAAAAAACATATTGTCAGCAATAGAATTTTTGAAGGAAAATATATTACCAGCAATAAAAAGTGTCGGCATTAAATAACCTATTGAGGTTGATATGCCGTAAAACAAACCAAACCAAATCAAACCAAAAATAGTAATCTGAATAAGTATATTGTTTGTTCATTTGTTAATTAATCATTTCCTGTGTCTCATCGTAAACTTTTCACATCTCAAAATTATCCCAGCTTAAAATGAAAAAACCTAATTTTCTGTCCATTTTTTTTATTGATCAAGCTATTTTGCATCATAAACACCCAGATAATTTGTGTATCACTTTGTATTGTGGCAGATAAAATTGTATAAAACTGTTTTGAAGCGTTTAGTTATTTGATCGAATACCGTTTTATGCGTCAATGAATGCGAAAATGCAATGACAGATTTTGCGGCAATTGAAAATCCAGGGAAAAGCGATGAGTGAAGGAGAGGCAAAGTCAGGAGAATGAGGCCCACACAGTGAGAAGCAAAATGACCGAGAAAGAATAAGCTTTAAAATAGGGCCTGAAAATACGGCGCTATTTGATTAGGCCTTCTCTTGAAACATTTCTTATCCAAATTCTTTTAAACTGACGTCTCAGATACTTTGTAAAATCGAGAATCAAAAGATTTGTGCAGTTAGTCTTTTCTTTTTAACATATTCGGAATTTCATCAGCGATTCAGACTAAACTAATACTTGAAGTTACTATTAAAGAAAACACAATTATGAATTTCTACAACATGTATAAACTAATTTTAATATATTTAATATATATGTGTTCTGCAAAGATAAGCAAGGAGGAAAATCGAAAGATTGTCGGGAAGAGACGTTGAAATCAGGAATAACTGATCCTGTATGGCGGGAAATGGGTGGACATCAACCCTTGTGGAATGAAATTAAAATAATAGACATAGCATTCCGAATGGAAAGAATTGTAATATAAACCCTTCAATAAAGCCTAAGCCCTATTAGTCTTTTGTATGTGCATTCTGTTTATGTTGGTCAACAGATAGTTACGAGAAATTTGGGAAGTTGCTTATAAAAAACAATTACTTAACTTTCCGACTCCTTCAAAATAGCCTCGTTGAATGATTTGTCCAATGGCTTATGAAAGGGTAGCTGCACATTTTGTATATTGAATAAATTGAGATTCTGTTCATCGGGTCACTTTTGTCAAACGTCGTTCAAATTAATAAATGAAAGTGCTTTTTTGAACGGACACCCTTGTGCAAATTAATTAAAACAAAACGAAGAATTCCGTTAGCATTTACTCTTTTCTCCTATTTTTCCAATGAAACATAACCCAGGTCACATATTAGTATTATTATATTCCACGAAGTAGTTCCTTGCAGATTGACCACATATTCTAGATTGGATTTAAATCATGAGAAGTTCCGGGCCAGTCTATAGTACTTTGATCTTCTCACTAGTAAGGCTTGCCAATGTGTTCGTGCAGCGTTTCAATTTTCGTACGCGTACTTGAAGTAACGTCCATCGGAGACAATGGCCGTATGTCAAGTAATTGACAGTCAAGACAATACTGTCTGGCCGGGATAAAAATCTGATGCAATCACGGATGACACAATATTTTTCAAGACCAAACAAATTTCGTCATACCCCACGAAAATAGATTCATATTACTGCACACCACTGCAAATGACCTAATATGAGGAAAAATAGAAATTGATTACACCCTGTCACTCTTTGTGGGTCTAAAAATGACCGTATGGTGAAAGAAAACAAACTAAATCGGTTGTTTCAATTAAGTTGCACAAGGGTGTATAACAAGTAATTAGAGCAGTTTTGTTGTAAAATCTTATGGAAAACAAAGTTTCAAGATAACATTTAATTTGTCGTCAGAAAAAGACGGAATAGCATTTAAGCGACACTTGTAATATAGAAAGGATGAATTTCCTCTTTAAATATATCCTGATCTGTTGTCATTTCAAAGCCGTAGAAAGTTTTTATGCAGAAAAGAATTTTATGTCGCTTGCAAAATCACATAGAGTCATAGTCCCTTCTATCTATAGTGTTTTGACACAAGCTTGGGGTTAACTGTTTTCCCATAGCTGGGACCCTAACAAGTACTATCACCCCGAGTCAGGATGAGCCTGGAAACAACAGCAATTATGAGGTGGTTCTACGCTCCTGAAGACCTCCGGATCAGAGACCTTACTGCCGGATGTAGTTTATCGTCGTACCCAGAACTAGAGACTACTATTCGTCGGTCTATCGAATAGTGCTGCTACATCTGGTCTGGTGCTTCTATTTTGCTTTTAGATATTCTTGAAAAAAATCCAAATAAAAATTTGTAACGTTATTGGCTCTGACCTGGCATCACGGTTTCAGTCCCTTCGGCATCGCCGTGAAATAGTTTACTTTTTCCTTTCCTTTTTTCAGGCTAATTACTCCGATGAGCTTTCTTAGTTCATCGACTTCATGAATTTAAATGCAGTACAGGAAGGTTTGATAATGTCACTTTTAAAATTGCTATTAAAATCTGAAGTGGAATAAGCACTGATCAAATTGAACAGAAACAAAGTTACAGACCTTGACGGAATCGTAATAGTGATACTAGCAGCGTTGGGTGATTTCGACAGTGTGACAAGACTAGAGATATAGCCCCAAGTTAGGGTGTATCATGGAGCGTTTAAAAGGGGGTTTCACTCTCCTGAAAAACTCTAATCTCTCGAAAGAAGGCCTTGCTGTTGGGTGTAGTTTATTGTCATACACAGGAATAAAGGATGGCTGTAAGAATGGCGTCATGGTTACAGGCTCGGAAAACAGAATCGGAAAGACAAGTTTAAATTGCGTTTACTTCTTATTAATATGATTAGAAAGCGAGTCAGATTGGGCTTACTAACCTGGGTCTGTAGCCAATTCGCAAGGTAAAATCTAATTCAAAACATAAGGCAGCAAGAAAGCAATCTATTATTTTTCCCGGAATTTATGGCAATTCATAATTATTAAAGAAAATAAAATTTGTTTTGCTCCATAACCGCCTACTTCCTGGAGAAACATAACATTAAAAAGAATATTAGGATGATATTTTAATATCAGGAAATGACACTCTCTATCTTTACAAAAGTCAGATCAGACAAAAAATAACTTCAAAAGCGTTTACTCGACCTTGTGAAAAATAAATTATTTTCAACAGTACAACCTCTAGAACTGAGAAAGCTTATTACCGAGAACTGATATTTTGTTTGAGCAAACTCCCGACTCCAGAGAAGATGATTCTCCGATCGCTATAATCTTAACATCCTCAAGTTTAGGGTCAAACATTATATATCCGACATAACCTCATAATCGGCACTTATTTCCTCATTTTACGCCCATGCAACAACCTCATTTAGAGACTCGACATATTGAGAAAGTCTTATGTCTTGTATTTGGTGGAAATCTACTAAAAAAGCACAAGAAAATTATCAACCACACACTGTCTACTGTCAAACAAGTTCGGGAGATGTTGACAGAAACAAATTAACAAACTAAGCCAATATATATTATGTGTGTGCGTTTGTAAGAGAAAGGGAGAGAGAGAGAGAGAGAAAGAGAGAAAGAAAGAGTGAAAGAGAAAGTGAGAAAGAGAAAGTGAAAGGGAGAGATAAAGAGAGAGAAAGAGAGATAGGGAAAGAGAGAGAGTGAAAGAGAGATAGAGAAAGAGCGAAAGAGAGAGAGAGAAAGAGAAAGTGAGAAAGAGAGAAAGAAAGGGAGAGATAGATAGAGAGAGAGAGAGAAAGAGAGAGAAACGTAAGTAATTTCATAAAGATGAAAGCACCACCCCAAAAAGATATAAGAAAAAATTAGCAATAAACAGGAGAGAATTCGCAAATTACAAATCCGGTTTTATTTATCTATTTGTTGATATGTGTGTGTGTGTGTGTGTGTGTGTGTGTGTGTGTGTGTGTGTGTGTGTGTGTGTGTGCGCGCGCACGTGCGTGCGTGTGTGTGTTTTTGCAGGAAAATATGTATGTGTTTGCTTTGGAAATATTATTCAAAAAATTTTAGTTCGAGAAAAAAAAAAAAAAATCCGTGGCTTAAATTTCCAAAGAATTTTTTTAGCCACCGAAACAACTCTGCAGTCATTGATGAGTAACCAGTGTAACTCACAGTCACAAACCGACTACTTTAACCATTGTGCAAAACCGAAAACTTAGTCTATTTGCATACCTGCACAAGTACACGTATGTAGGCATGAAATCATTTTAAAATTGTATTTGTATGAGTATTTCGAAGGACAGATGTAGACTCATGTAGATGTTGTGTTCCACGGATAAAAATAAGCACGCGGAAACACGCGCATACAGATGTCTGCTTGACATTCTTATCTCATGCATGGACACACACACACACACACACACACACACACACACACACACACACACATATATATATATATATATATATATATATATATATATAGGTGTGTGTGTGTGTGTATTCTTGCCTCCCTTGTAAGTATGCATGATGGCGTTATTTCTCTGGATGTTATCTTGATGCACTTGTAATTATCATACATGTAAGATAACAGGAAGAATTGATTTCAAAATGGGAGAAAATTGAAGAAAAATAATAAAAAAGGTGTTCAAGCGGGAATTAAATGAAAAGAAAAATGAAAGAAATGAAAGGAAAGAAAATGATACGAAAGAAAAAGGGCGAAAGAAAAGATAGCACTTGGAATAAAAAAAAACAAAAAAAACAAAGTAGATAAAAAGAGGAGGAGAGAGAAAGAGAAAGAGATTCAAGAGAGAGAAACAAAGAGTGAAAGAGTGAGAGAGAGAGAAACAAAGCGAGTAAGAGAGAGAGTGAGAGAGAGAGAGAGAGAGAAAGAAATGCGTTATGGGAAAACGAGGGGTGAAATCTGTGAATGCAAGGGAGATAATAAAATGGTAGAGAGGATAACAGGTTTAAATACAATCATATCGAAGTAGCAAGAATAAGAAGTGGATAGCATTTTTGTCAACCTGGCGAGAAATGAATTGTCTCACTCTTGAAGTGACTCTGATTATACTGAATCTCGCATAATGCTATCATACGAGATCTTACGAGATTTCAGCCTAACGGCATACGAAAATATCTACGCAAAAAGGAAGTGATGTAAATTATGTACAACTTATATAAAGAGCGTAACATTGGCAGGCAGGGGAAGGCAGGAGGGAAAGGACCATTGTAGAAAACAGAAAAAATATATATAGAAGGATTACTGCAGAAGCTGAATTGCCAATGACGACTTATAAAAATCAAGCTGTTCTTCCATGTCTTCCCTAATTAGTTGCTCTTATCGATCTGTAATTACTGTTAATTAATTACCACTGCACTCATCGTCCCCCTTTATGTCAAATTTATCGGGGATTCACATCTGTTGCAAAGGGTTACGCTCGGTCATCGGGCTTGCTATGACGTCACATCTTTGCAGCCATTCAACGTCGCTTTCCGTTAATATGGCTTCCCCTGCTTTGCTTTTGCTTTTTGAGTTTAGTCGTGATGTTTTTACTTCTTTCTTTCCTATGTTGTTGCCACTGGAGCAGATAGCATCCTTTAATAGGATTAAACTGTCATTTTCTCTAAACGAAAGAGACCCACCTATTTGCGTCATCACAACCAGAAAACGCGACGTTTTTATTTACTTATTTATTTCTCATCTATGTATACAAGTTTCATGTTTTGACGTTGATTTTTCAAATATTTGTGGTGTTATTTTGCATTGAATATTCGTTTTAAACTATTTTCATTATTTCTTTTATTTTTTAAAACGCGTTCTTTATGGTTCTGGTTTAATCGGGGTTAGCGACAGATGAAATTTTGTTGTTTTTTTCTTTTCGAGTTTTGCTTCCTTTCAAGAACATCCGGTTGCAAATGTCAGCATTCAGTAAACTTTGGGATAATTTCAACTGAAATTTTATTGGAAGGAAAAAAACCGATAATTTTAAATAGGCTAAAATGTTCATTTTTATTGATGTCGATCTTTTCCGTGTATTTATTTCCAATTACCTTCATCTGATTCTATTGCGATTCGAGGTATTCAGATTTCAGATACAATTAGAGGAATTTGCAGACTTACAGAAGATTCGACCTCTTATGTGCTATGTACTTTTAGGACATTTGTGATCATGGCTCTCCATAATTCCCTCTCTTTTGTAGATGTTAATGAATTTTGTCTTTGTTATCTCTCCTAAAATTTTCCCCGCCATACATTTACTCAAGCTCGTCTTATGACATCTTTATTATACAAGTAGTTAGATACAACTACATGGAATGAAATTTTGCAACAAATTACAGATCAAAGTGCGTTTATGCAATCTTGAACATGATGAATTATTTTTCATCCTACAACCTTTTCCCCACAGACATCGCAAGCCTATCGCTATTCTGTCGCTAATTCCTGGCAAACGTTCTGACAAGCTACAATGCTTCCGCCATTTCAGACCTTTACAGCTGAGAACCGCCATGCCATGTACATTTGAGCGTTTCATACTTTTAGAAAAAAAAAATCTTTTGAGGTCTTTTATTAAATTGGGTGTCAATATCATCTATTTTCATGAGAAATTCAAATCGGAACTTCTTTTTTAGCTCAGAGAATATTTGATTATGGCAATTTAAGTTAGAAAAAATGTGAAAATTGTTTTTTGAATGAATTTATTTGAAAGAATTTTGATAATTTGAAAGTACATGCCGTGTTTTCACATGAGAAATTAAAAAAGAAATATATCTATAATTATATCCTTGAATTTGTTTGTTGTATTTAAACGTGTTATATAAAATATTGTATTTTTACATAAAGGGAGAAATTCGTCTTGAAAGTTTAATTAATAAACGCGATGGTTATGTTCATTTATATTAACACTGCATAGAAAAACTATACATGTTTTTCTTTATTTTGCAAATTACAAAATTACTGGTATATTGTTTAATATTTCATTATAAACATAATTTTGTTTTTGGCAAAATACAATAAATGTTATATTAAATATCAACCATCGCATGATTTTATGAATCAATATAAAGAATATTTTTTTAAAATACATATATTCAAGAAATTCAGTTATAAAAAGAAATTGCTTGGTTCAGCCACTCAGATTGACGAGGTTCTTCTTTGATTCAACTTTTGTCGACAGAATTCGGCCCAACTCTTGAGCTCGGATAATAACATCTCTTCTCTCTTTTGAGAAGTATTTTGTTGAAAACTGAGTCACCGTTTTTAAAACTCCATCTAGACTTTTGTATATGGAAAGGCCAGTTTCCTTCCTTCAGTGGAAACTGTACATTTTTCTAGATTTCTGAAATGCTCAGATGACATGTAAGTAGAGACTTGTAATTTTCTTACCATTCTACAAATTCTAATATGTTTGATGCGTCACCTTTATTCTTAGGTATTTTTGGCACTCTAAGAGAAACATTTCCATATTGATTTTCTGGGTTTCCCTCTTCCCTAATTTCAAGTATTTTATCTACTCTTTAAACCGTCTCTAGTTTAAATTCTGAACACAACCGCTTTAAAAGAAATTTTCAATTTCATGCATCTTTTTTCACATTTGGTTTGCTAATGTAAACAACTTCTTAGATGTAAAACTCTATTATCTAAAATGAATAAAACATTTCTGGGTTCTTGTATCCATGAAGGCAGAAGTTTGATTATAAAACAGCATTCTTAGTTAACTTCTATCATAAAGTTACAAGCTTCTCAAAGCTTTTTCCTTGTAAAACTATGTTTTGAAATGTATAATCTAAGAATTCTTTTGGCTGTTGTAAGCTATCTGCTGTGACTAACTGAACCTATTTCAAATAAACCTAATTTCGTTGGCAAGATTAGCAATAGCAGTTACAGTTCTATCACAGTACTAATCACGATCCTAATCACAGTTCTATACGTATAATGCAGATCTGTAGAAAATTCTTTGATTAATTCTTCTGATAATGCAATCAATGGAGGACGAACACTAATAAGCTCAAGACTTTTGTTGACCTCCATGTCTGTAACTGAAGGAAGCAGCTTGCTTCTTGGCCCAGGGAATATATTATTTGAAAAGGTAGGTCTATCCAGATTAGGAATGTGCCTTTGTTAGAATTCATTCGTATGAAGTCGACAAACCAATCACACTGGAGTTTTTGACAAATAGGTTTCAAATTTTTTCATCGCTTCTGTTTTATCACTAGTGTTCATCTTTTGTGAGACATTTCCCACGGCAGTGAGTGTCCTGACAAATTTACTTACCTTCAACCAGTTATGCATAGTCTCTGCTATCTTTTATGCATGATTGACCTCTTACGTAGCCTTTGATGAGTTAAAATGGAAGAAATATTCACCCACAACACTGTAATGAGCTTTAATTTGTGATGATTATATATGTGTTTCGATCATTACATTTGTTATATCAATGTACTCATCAAACAGTATAGAGGGGATTCCTTTTCCCTTAAATTTGAATATAAATTCTTCATCAAGTTCTTTCATTCATTTTACGTATGCCCTTTACTTTGTTTTATCAATTATTTTATATGTTTTTTCTGTTCATAATACCTAACATGTAGAAGGGCTGAAGTGGTTATGACTGCTGTGGGTCTATGCCCAATTGCATACCTTATAATGGTCATGGTAATATTTCTAATATTGTCATAATTTTATGATCAATTTGAATGAGATGGACTCTCATTGCTAGTGACAGAAGTTACATCTGTTATGGCATTTGTGATATAATCTTCATGTTGACCATCTTCCATTTTTTCTGCTAAAAAATATCCCTCAACATGTTTCTTAGCTTTTTTTCTCTGCTCTTATTTCACCTTGCTCTTATTCTATTCACCTTTTGACCTCTGCAAATCTTTCGCGTTCACGTCATTTAAATCTGTTTCCTCTGTCTCCTGTGTTCCGGAATATCAGGGGGACCCATTTGATGGGGCTCATTACTCCCACCTTATATCTTTGACCTTCAATGGAATTTTTGTCTCGAGAACGAGAGCATATTATCTAGGTATCATGGGTACCTCGAGGCGGTGTAATGGTTAACAAACTTGTCTCGCTAGAACAATTACGTCTAAGTAGTGAGTTCGATCCTCACTGGATGTCTCCTGCTTTCGGCCTTGTGCAACATCTAAGCTACGCTTGGAAAATCGCAATTATCTGGGTACGAATTTCTAAACCCTCATAGTTCATTGTTACACCAGTTAATATAGGGCAATTCAATATGTCAAAAGATTCCCCTATCTCCAAAATAAACGTTTCCTTTTTATCTTTCACTTTAGATAAATTAGTGATTCATTCCATATTTTATTAAATTTTTCCATAATTTTACACTTTTGATTTATTGTAGGGAAAACAATGCATTTGCTTTGCTCCACTGGTGAATAAGATTACAGTTTATGTTTTATAAAATTTTCTTATTTTTATACTTTATTATATGCTCGCAACTTTGTTCGTCTAAAAACACACCGAACTTCAAAATTACTCTCACGGTTTCTACTCCTGAGACAAGTAGTTCTTGTCCAATGCCTACAAAACTTAAAGTTAGTTATTGCATTTATGCTCGTCTAGACATTTAATTGTGCCATTATTGGTGTTTATTCTGAAATTAAAATAAAATGAAAGATTTGTAACGTTGGTGATATCCAATAAATAAAAAATATCAAAGTTGTTAAAAACTGTGGAGACGAGCAATAAAAACATTTATCGTCTTCAAAAAATACGAGGTAAGAATTTATTTCTAATTTATATCAATCGTAAAACAAGCATAGTATTGTTACAGAGAGTGAATGTTTTACTACAAGACAGTAGGAATAATTTCCAGATACTTAGTAAAAGTCAACAGTCTTACTACTAAAACGAAATACTATAAAATAATAGTCAAAATAAAAGATACAGCTGATTATGAAAAAAAGTTATTGTGTTCTGAAAAGGTTGCACAATATAATAAATGAATTAAAAAAAACAATTTATCCCAAATTTCAGCTTCAGTTTTTTTGAAGAATTCAGACGAAACTCTCAATAGGATTTTTGATCTTGTCTTAAAAAAAAAAAAAAATCTCGTGTTGAATAACTACCAGATCAATCAGTTCTTAGGAAAGGCGACATTTTCTGATCGGCTCATACAATCTTAAAAGAAATAGTGATTTAGATATATTTGTAGTTGTAAGAATCTTATCAACTTAAAAAAATTATTTTTAAGAATATGCCATAAACACGCATTTTTATTTTCTTGATATAAAAGCGAAAAAGAGACAATCAAAAATTTTAAAAATATCACGCATGAAGAGCTCCTGATTGAATCGAAACTTAGAAAATTCTTCGATACAATATGTCTAAAGTTATTACAAAAATCACATAAACTTCAATAACTAATATTTGCTTTGAAAAATTTTTCTCAAATTTTACCGATTAATTTGCACGCTAAAACAAAAATTGAGATAAATTTTGAGTAGTTTCAACATGTTTTATTAAAGTTATTGGATTTATTATAGAAAATGAAGTCCGAAGTTATTAGACAAATAGATTTTTACTTTAATAACAAGGTAATAAAATCAACAATTGATGAACACCTCAAATAGAACGGATAATAAACACATATGATAAGTCTCTGAAGCATTTACATCTTAATATAGTGACCCTTTTTCTCAATAACAGCCAGGAATCTAGTATACATTGATTTTGTAACGCTTTTCTTTGAGTAGCACTTGTATTGGACCTTGTATTGGGTAAACAATAGCATTAAAAAATATAATCTAAACAGGTTTTGCCAATGTCAATTTACAATAAACAAACACTTAACGAGATGGTTAATGATCTGTCATATAAATATAGCATAATTTGTTTTATGGTTGATAGCAGCCCTCGCTTTATTTGAACATTGGTTGGGAACTGACATTGAATTCGAACAAGGTCCAAGACTTCCTTTATTCAACTATTTCGAACTACTTCCGCTCACATAAAAAAAAAAAAAATTCCAGAGCGAAGGAGAAAATGAACGCGAATATTCACTTTTCTAGACGTACTCTCTGGCCAAACTCACATGTTGTGCCGTCATTTCATCATATCAGACATAACATAATCGTCTTTTACTTTGTGCATATATATATATATATATATATATATATATATATATATATATATATATATATATATATATATATAAAAAGCATGATGTGTGTGTGTGTGTGTGTGTGTGTAACGAATGCACGGCCGCAATTTTCGACGGATTTACACCAAAATTTACATGCTCCAAGATAGCGGAAAGGCCAAGACTGACTTTGCATTTCCCAACTCCTATCGATAGTGGAAATAATCCACTTTTTCATGCTTCTACGGCAGTTTTCATGTAGTTTGCGGCCATTTTCTACTGGCCAGAGTGAGAGCCTATAGCTGGCTGCTACGAATAGACAGGAATATTCTATTGGTCAGCATGAGAGCCAACAGCTGACTGACACGAATGTTAACTAGCATGCTAGCATGCAAAAAAGAAATCGATAGCTGCATTCGTCACAAGTGGGAAAAATTTAAATCTGCATGACACATTATTCCAATTGGCTCATTCGCTTGCTTAAACTCAACGTTGATTCTGATTCCGCAGAACTGGGTTGGGTGTGAAAAGTATTTGTTGATAACATTCTTTTTCATTCGGTTTTTCCAGTTACGAGTCCTTTTTTTTTTAAAGCTGATCGTTTTGTGTTCATTTTGTTTAGTTCTTTTTTCGTAACAGATTTAATGTTTAGTATAGAGCTTAGAAAAATTCGCAGTGTGAGATAGGCAAGAAGTAAGGCATGTAGCAACATCAGCACGGCAAAGGGCACTCCTTTAAAGGCAAAGAAGGGCAAAAATATTTTAAGTCAAGTGATAGCGATTACTGTATGAGTCATACAATTTTTGACTCAAGCACGGGCAACGCCAGGCCATGTTGCTAGTATATATATATTATCCCTCTGCTGTACTCTCAGATAACTGATGCATTTGTCGCAATTATCTATAACGAAAGCATAACAATTTCAGTTTTCTCTCAATCTATTTGTACACCAATAAAAAACGAAAATAAAAATAAATTGTCAAAAAACAAACAAGTTAACAGGATTTTTACGAGAACGTATGTAAATTTATGCAATTATATTAATGCATGCTGATATATATATATATATATATATATATATATATATATATATGTGTGTGTGTGTGTGTGTGTGTGTGTGTGTGTGTGTGTGTGTGTGTGTGTCCTAAAACATCCTAGCATTTCTATGAGCACTAAGGCAAATCTCATCAACGTAATTTTTTTGCCAACGCTAACATAACAGTGCCAGACATGGGCCCTAAAAAAATGAGCGGAAACTGATCACTTGTTAGATGAAATACCTGAGGAAAACAGTGAACCAGGCAAGACAAGATCAGGAATGAGGCAATAAGAGATATGGTAGGAGCAATCCCAATCATACAATACATCGAATGAAAGAGGATCAAGTGGTTCGGACACACCAATCGTATGCCTATTAACCAACCAGCCCTACGACTATACACTCTCTGGCTGAGAGATCAAGAGGCAGACCAAGAAGACGCTGGAGCGTCTCAGTGGCAGACACTCTCAGAGCCCACGAGATATCGCTCCTCAACGCCTTGCCACTGACAGACGACTGTTGTCTCAGGGCGACGTCTAATAGCAGAAGTGGAAGGAAAAAACTAAACTAAACTAACTAACTAACTAACTATATTTATATATATATATATATATATATATATATATATATATATATATATATATATATATATATATATATATATAAAAGTGAACATTGAAATCAATACTCAGAGGCGACAGGCTGTTTTCATGCTAAACGCAATTATCATGCCACGATGATTGCGTTTAGCCGTTCGCCTCTGAGTATTGACTTCAATGTTCCTTTTATATCTACATACGCTCTAACTCTGATATTGAGCACTTTATCCCATAAATACACCATACCTTAAAACTATATTTCTTCATATATATATATATATATATATATATATATATATATATATATATATATAGTGTTAAAAGATGTTCTGTTGGTCTATTGCTCAACAGTGACCCACATAATAATCAAGGAGGTTGCAGTTTGGGGATGACGTGGCCAGATGTCAGGAGTTATGTGGTTCTCCTACTTGTGTGGCATGGTGCAGTGTTCTCTTTCCAGACATAGGTTCTTCCAGCAACCACTCTCTTGACTCAGGGCAGCATTACCTCCCCTATAAAATTGATGATGTCATCCTTGTTGAGTCTTGAGGCCCTGCGGGGGAAATGAATGAGGGCATAACTTCGCCATCACTAGTGATCACTCCAAATACCATGATTAAATAGTACCGACCTCAATATACGAAAAATATTGTTAATGAAAAATAAGAGCACTCCGGCAAGACTCAAACCTGCGTCGCTCCGGGTAAACGGAAACCATCGTTAGATTCGACAGACCCTTTAAAATACAGTTTACCACACCAGGATAAAATGTTTCGGGTTCGGCTCTCCGATTCCTCAATCCGAGCCGCTATCCATTACTCCACCTTTCCTCTCTCTATATATATATCTGTGTGTGTGTGTGCGTGCGTGTGTGTGTGTGTGAACAGAGCGAATTCTATACTTTAAAATGGTTGATATATATATATATATATATATATATATGGATGGTTTTCAGCGATTTATTTTCCTTTCCTTTACTTACACATGCGGAAAAATGTTGAAAGAGAACTGAAATTGTTATACTTTATTTATAGAAAATTGCTATCTCTCTCTCTCTATATATATATATATATATATATATATATATATATATATATATATATATATATATATATATATATATATATATATATATTCATGTAATCAGCCATTTTAAAGTATAGAATTCGCACTGTTGATTATTGCTAATGATTGTGTTTTCAGTGTTTATTGCTGTGTATTTGTGGTTGTCGAATTAAAGATTGGAAGAAAGCAAATTTGAGAAATTCTGTTGCCTGAGTTAAAAAAAAGAAAAGAAAGCGTAAAGCAGCTGAAACTGTTGGAAATCACAAGCAGTTGACCAGGAGGCCATCAATGAACATTTAATATTGTTTGCAAACTGTGCCGAAACGGAAGCGAGAGCCTTCTGTGATTGTCAATATTCAAGCCATTGAAAGCCATTACCGAAGTCGGCCCACGCAAAAACAGCACAAGTCGTTGTAAAAGAATAAACGTTTACAATCCAACGTTTACAATCCAACAGATGTTCGACATTTGTATCAAATCGAAAAATAAAAATAAAAAAAAAAGTTCGACGAATGGTTGCTACACAAGATGAACGAAAAAAAAGTCCTTCCGAATTCTCGTCTGTGCATCGCTCAAGGCAAATGTACCATCAGAAGAAGATGGCCGACAAGTGAAATCCTCCGCCAGAACCTGTTGACTTCTGGAGACACTATCACAACAGCGAAATATTGACAAGAAATCGAGAAAAAAGCATTAAAATGCAATATTTGTCAATCTCAGGAGACCAATATGTCTCCATGACAATGGCCAACCGCATATTTTATGAATGACTGCTACTTCTTGGAACAAACTCCTGTGTGAATGCTTCCTTAAACACTGCAATCTTCAAGTCAAGGGTCAGTTAGTATTATCCTCCATATCCACATCATCTTCACTTCCTTCTAACTTCACTTACATTCTCTTACATTCATTAAACCTACACCAAGAGTGGGTGTTGAAATTTGTATTGGGTGAACCTTCTCCTTCTTCTTCTGTGTGTGATATACCTTCTGGAAGTTGGCAATCATGGATCTCCACAACTTCCTGTCCTTTGTAGTTCTTGATAAATTTTGTCTTTTTGTTATCCCTCCTAAACCCTGTTTTGCCATCCATTTACACAACTTTGTAGGTCGGGTTATCTGCTGTTTTCTTCTTTATGTCTTGTTAGTTTCAAATATAAAAGAAAAATATAACTACAAAACTTGAAGCAGTGGGCTTCGAAACTATAGCTCACCAATCTTTCTCACCAGATCTTCTATCCGAACGAGAACCATATTTCGAGCATCTCGTCATTTCCTTGTTCGAGATAACAATAATACTTCACAAGGATTCATCGTTACCAAGACTACAAAATACTAACCTACAGAAATAAACATATTTTTTTGTTATTATTGGCAACAATGCATATGTTCTGATGCTTCTTATTTCGATGTTATTCGGAGATAACATGTAACGCTTTCAAGTTGCAGGTTAAAAAGCAATTATTTTTCCAACAACGTAACATAATGTAATGCACACACACACACACACACACAAACACACACACACACACAAACATATATATATATATATAACCAAGTATACGATTAGTGCATACGGAATAGATTCCAATAACCAACAAATACTATTCTTAAAAGAGTGCTCAATATAGAGTAGAGCAAATATAATTATTTATTCGAAAATTAGAACATAAATATGTTATAAAATATCTACAAAATTACCCATTTTGTTTCAATACTTCTGGTGTCTTATCAAGTGATGGTGTTGAATATAGAATAAAAAAACTTTTTTATTCTATATCCAACAGCATCATTTGATAAGGCACTAGAAGTGTTGAAATAAAATGGCTATTTTTGTAGTGATTTTATAACATACTTATGTTATAATTTACGAATAAATAATATATATATATATATATATATATATATATATATATATATATACACCAAGTGCAAGAGCCAAAATTGTTCAAATCGTGTGACAACATAATTGTCCAATTGTATATTAAATACCGAAATATTGTATCTTACAAATGATTAAAAATATCTTACTGGAATTACTTGATGTTTTTATAACACTGTTGGGCTCTTCATTGAGCAGTAAGAATGTATAATTACTCTCCAATCTTAACAGAAGAATCGTTTATGAAATAGATCATAAACGAAAATGATATGTTCATCATTATTTAAACATAGCTAAGGATTGGAAGCTCATGAAATTAAGTTCATATATATATATATATATATATATATATATATATATATATATATATATATTTTAATTTCAGAATTATTTTCCAACTTATTCTTCAAGATGATCTACGCCCTCTCTAACCTTCTAACTTTCTATCCTGGAATAACAAGGTTTCACATACGATTTCATTTTTTCACTGCTCATTCGACTGTCATTGCTGAAACTCCTCATTCACAGGCCAAATGTCTTATGGATTCTAATTTAACTCTAAGTTCAAATGATGATCCCCTCTTCTCATTGCAACTTCCTGATCCAGTTTTCCCCTCTTCTGTTTCCTCTTTTTTATTCACCACTCACTTGCTGGTTCTTTAATGGGATTTGAATATGAGAGTCAGAGTATGAATGTTTGTACCATTACTGAAGGCCTGATTGATGTTTTCCTCTCACCACTGCTCACTTTTGGGATGGCAGTGGGACTGACACAAAACTGTTTTAACCTCTTCTTTTTCTAGCTGAATAACTCAAAGGGTTTTTCAGAGAGTCTTACAACAAATGGTGTCAAGCTGGCTAAATATCTTATCTGAAAAACTTAGATACTAAATATTTTGGGAATATGGACAATTATAATGTCTCACAATTTAGACAATTTTTCTGTTACATTAGGTATATATATATATATATATATGTTAGAAAAAACTAATTAGGGAGGAAAAAATTCATGTGTAGCGTTACGATGTTTTGACGCATATTTTATATATATAACATATATATATATATATATATATATATATATATATATATATGTGTGTGTGTGTGTGTGTGTGTATGTGTAAAAAAGAGAGAGAGAGACGCGATGGATAAATTGTCGCCATTTTATATCTTAAAGAAATTTCGCGTATGTTGTCTGTTTTATTTTTTTCGACTGTAAAGTATAGTAGGGTCAGTTGGGCACCGTTTATGAGAAAAATAGGAACATGATTCAATTCACTCTGCTAGAAATTTGGAAGCGGCTTGCTGTACTCCTTAAAATTCGCGCCGTAAGCTCCACTACGAACATTTCAGAGTTTTGGGGTCTCAATCTGAGGACATTGCATAGAATTCGGAAAGAGTTGAATGATATACCAAGTCAACATCATGGTGTTTGGAGTGATCACTAGTGATGATGATGTGATGCCTCCATTCATCTTTCTACAGAGCCTCAGACTCAACACGGAGGACTACATCAAGTACGTTGAAGAGGTAGTGCTTCCCTGGGTCAAGATCCTATGTCTGGAAACAAGATTCTGCACCATGACACACAAGCAGAAGAATTCAGTCATGACTGAAACAATTTCTGCGACCACATCCGCCCTTACATCAGGCCACATAACTACCCAGACTGCACCCACTTCATTATTATATGTGGGGCGCAGTTGAGCGAGAGACCAGTAAAACTTCTTGTAACATCAAAGATGAACTGAAGGCAAGGATTATGGCAGCATTCACCAAATTTAAACAAGGAAACCGTCCAGAAGAGTTGCAGGAGATTCCGAAGTCGTCTGGAGGTCGGGGTTGAAGCCACTGGCGATTTTAAGATATTTCCTGTAAATTTCTGTTAAAACTTACACAACAATATATCCATCCGACCTTATATATATATATATATATATATATATATATATATATATATATATATATATATATATATATATGATGATGATGATCATCATCATCAAAAACGGATACTTTAGAAATCCACGGTAATATTTTATTTCACGGGATTAAATCGATCTCATTTCATCAGACCAAACAATTTCAATTTGATGAAATTGTTTTGTCTGATGAGATGATAGCGATTTGATCTCTCGAAATAAAATTCTGTTTTCATCATTATTATTTGCTCTGTTCTTACATTGAGCTCTCTTTGGATTTATATCCTCTTTGGAATTATCCATACGAATTATCAAAGAATATTATATATATATATATATAACTTTGATGCAAAAAGAAAGGCGCTTTATTATAAACTTTGTTGCCTATATATATATGCGTGACTGTGTGTATGTATGTGTGCATGTACGTGCATATGCATTAACACATTTGCTAGATTGAACATGACAGGATCACGGATGAAGATCTTTAAAGATGAATTAAAAGTGTTCAAGTCCAAAGTCTCCTGAAGGTTATTTTAGCCTGATAATATAAAAATGTGTGTGCATATAAGTGTTAATCCACAGTTTTTACTATTAGATTTCCTCTTGCATCGGAGATGATGGTATTACACAAACTAAGTTGACTTAAGTCGAAAGATTTAGCTCGACCTTTTCCCAGACTCGAACCCAACACCGAAATCAGATTAACGACAGCATCGATCTAAAGCATTGCAATATCGTCAGGGCTTTTGAGCTAATAGTAAGACATAATAAATGTTAGTGCCGAGCAATAACGATACTAACAGGGCAGGAGATTATTGGGTGAAGCGACTTGCTTCAGCCGACCGAAGACAAAATAGAGAGAGATTGAATGTATGTATGTATGTATGTATGTATGTATGTGTGTGTGTGTGTGTGTGTGTGTGTATTGAAAATGGTGGGCGTGTACTGACCACATAGAAATGCAAGGCGGGACTTATAACTATGATGATCGAGGCCCGGGGCCAGTCAAAGTGCTTGCCATCGCTTGAATAAATTTTGTTGTACTTGACTAGATAGGGTTATTAGAGAAAGAAAATTCTTCACTGCGAGATGTTGAGTAGAAAAACATCTTAAAAGAGAGGGTGTTATAGCATAACAAATTTCTCCTCTTCTCGTTACCCCTGAGTCAAAGTCTATCTTTCTCACTATATATATATGTGTGTGTATGTTCTCACTATATATATATATATATATATATATATATATATATATATATATATATATATATATATATATATATATATATATATATATATATATGTGTGTGTGTGTGTGTGTGACAATGGATCTCTTAATGAGAATCAATATTCAGCTAGATTCCATATCAGCATGAATATTCGAAGATTTTATGTGATGCAAATTAAAAAAGAACTTCATTTTGATATCTAAAGCGAATTTATATTGAAATAATTTTTAAATGCACCCAACACGGAAGATTTCAAAGAAAAACGCTTCATCAGCATGTAATTATTTATGTATGTACGTCTGTGTATGTGCGTTTGTGTGTATATTTGAACGTGCCTTTATATGTGTATGCATGTTTATGTACGTGCTTGCAAATGTCTGTGTACACGTGTGTGTACTTGCAAATGTATGTGTACGAGTTTGTGCGTGTGCCTGTGTTTGTGTGTTCATTTGTGTTCGTATGTGTGTGTGTGTGTGTGTGTGTATAAAAACGAAGCAGCTGAATGCCGTGAAGAACCATCCTATTAGAAAGCAACAAGGAAGACAACCCAATAAAAATTAAATTAAATAATTACTGAAGTGTCAAATTATTGCTTCATAAGACAGACAGACAGACACACACACACACACACACACACACACACACATATATATATATATATATATATATATATATATATATATATATATATATATACGTGTGTCTGTGTGTGTACACTTATGTGCCAAAAGTCATGGGATATGTGCCTACTATCGGGACAGAGATGTTGAGCCATACCGTCTAGATAGCTTTCCAAAACCTTAATATTGGTAGCTGCAGAATGTAGTGTTCGAATACAGCTTTAAATAAACGATTGGGTAAAAGGCAGCCGAACGTACTCCAGCCTCTACTATTGGGTGGAAGTCTCCAGAAGCCTTCTCAATAAAATTCTGGCCAAATTGGATCCGATGACTAGGGGTAATATATGAACACCCATGTAGAAAGGAAGATTTAGTTTTATCTCAAGAGTTTCTGTTTCATATCCATCAGGTGGTTCCTTTTGAAGTTTAGTTTTGTAAAAACCATCCACTTTGATCGAAAAGTAACTGGGAAGTAACAAACTAGATGATTGTAGATCAATTGACAACCAAACCGAAAATAGGGTGTATCCGGGTGATTCTCTATATTAAAAGTCATGCTTGGGAATGGTGGCAGACGAACTTGTTCGTCGCGTGATTCCGATGTCGCATTTTCGTTGCGCCAGCCACACATCCGGAAGTGTAGATGGGTGAGGGTGTTGGTAGAGGGAAATACTGACATAGCAGAAGTTGTTCCAAGTATCACCAACCTACCCACCCAAATGTACAAGCGAAGTCCTTAATAAAAGTTACTATCATATATGATATTTTATAATATAGGAAACAGATGTAGCGATTGTCTTTCATCTGGTTACCTTGTGAGCAGATTTTGGGGCTCATCGACGAATCGAAATGTAACGTGGGGTAATGACTAATCGGTCGGTGGAAAGCATGGGTGAAATTTAAGGTGTATATTTACAACTGGTACCGTGACCAGGATCCTACTGGAATAATCAATCTTTGTGTATTTGGAGTTCATGAATAACTTTAATTGGGCACGAAGCAGTGCATAGATTACCAACCAATGATATAATTTAGCTGTCCTGCAGACTCAAAATAAGCCATTACAGAGTCACCACTAGCCAGCACATTGTCTTGTTCCATAGATTCATGGGTTTTGATCCACACCTGAACCCTACAAACAGCTTGAAACAAATGTAAATGCGTCAGGCGCTGTGTCAGATTATGTGGTGTTAACATAGACACCCTGATGGGATTTCTGTTCCCATATCACATAGAAGAAAAAGAACGCTGAACTTACCTGCTTAATATCCGTATGGTAACTCTGCGATTGAATAGGGATGTGATCTTAGAGAGTATCACTTCTTTGTTACCACACATATTTCTAGTCAAACGCCTCCGCTCACGATCATTCAGGTCCCGTGGCCGGCATTGCGGACAGTAATGACTTCCATCATAAACACGTGACATCGTAAACCAGTTGTCCTCACAATTAAACAATTCGAGGAACACATTCGTCTGGCACCAACTACTTTATTTAGTTTGAACAAAGATAATTCAAGTCACCTAGGCATAATCAGCGCAGTCGGTATTCATGAAATATCAGAGCATAAATGTTAGAATTTTGGCGTTTTCATGACAAGGTATGGTTGCGCCATTTCCCTTAAATACTGTTATCACATAACTTTTGACTCCACACACACACACACACACACACACACACACACACACACACACACACACACACACACACACACACACACACATATACATATATATATATATATATATATATATTATGGCATTAAAGGCAAGAAATTTTTTACTATAGGCCATGATAAATTTTAAAACAAAAACACGAACACAAGTCAACGGGTTTCATCCCTTCTCGTCAGAACTGTAAACAGGGGAAACAAATTATGAGAAGAAAGTCTCTCGCAGATGACGTGAATGAATGGACAGGGAAAAAATATAATAATAAAAGTTATAAAACCAATGATGCTAGAGACACAGCACAGCAAACCCAAGCAAACAGTCTCTTTGTTTACAAAGAGCGGGTCGCCTAGACATGATGAACAGCGTCTCCAATAACTTCAGATGGAATAAAGAGTGTGCTCTGGCCAGAACCAGCTCACACGAAAATCCATAGCACAGGTCAGATTATTTATCAAGTGATCCGCTATAGAAGACCCATATGTATTTCGAATGGTATCACCAAACGAAAAATTTAAGTTAAGTATTTTAGAAATATAATATACTGAAAGTGTACTAATTTCGAAATAAATTTACGTGCAGGATCATACACGATAGATAGATAGATAGATAGATAGATAGATAGATAGATAGATAGATAGATAGATTGTATTAGTATTATTATTATAATATATTGTATGACCTTGTGGACTTTGCTGTTGAGACCTCAGTTTATTTTACATTTTAAGATTTTAGCTTATTTTAAGCTATATACATATACATATATACATACATACATACATATATATATATATATATATATATATATATATATATATATATATATATGACTATAATTGCAAAAGATCTTAACCAAACTTATAAAATATGTTACAACTACTTTCAAAACACTAATGCCACAAATCTGCGGAAAACAAAATAATATTAAACACGAAGTAGGTATTTACAAAATAAACTGTCAAATGTGTCGCAAAAAATGCATAGGTGAGATACCTAGTAATTTAAATAAAAGATTATGTAAACACAAAAGGGATATTTTACAAAACAATACACTCAATGCATTAGTTGTCAATTGTAACTGATGAATCTAAATAGAGTTTTAATATAAAAGAGTTCGTAATTTTTTAAAAATATAAGTTCGAAATAAATTTGCAAATAGGATCATACAAGATAGATAGATAGATAGATAGATAGATAGGTAGATAGATAGATTGTATTAGTATTATTATTATTATAATATATTGTATTTAAGCCTTGTAGACTTTGCTGTTGAGACCTCAGTTTATTTTACATTTTAAGATTTTAACTTATTTTAAGCTTCTATATATATATATATATATATATATATATATATATATATATATATATATATATATATATATATATATTAAAATAATGAGAAAAATGTCAGAAAGTTCATTGATTATTCTTTAGAAATTATTTTGTTTACATTTCGGATAGGAAAACAAAATCAGAAGCTACTTTCGAGCAGACGCAAGCCCTTGATAAGATCTGAAGATGAACATTCTTTGAAAATAGGAATTTAATTTTACTGGGCGGTAAACCTCTCTGCAAACAAATGGTCTAAAAATACGTCAGATAAGTCAGTAGTTCCCTCTACAAAAGTGGCGATACACAGGTTCGAACCTTACTGGAAGACACATTTTTTTTATTGACATTCCAGAGGGCACAGACCGATACATGTAATTCACACTGTGAAACAAATGGGACGTTTACCTAAACACATGTCTACTAAAATAAAACGTGTATATACACACACACACACACATATATATATATATATATATATATATATATATATATATATATATATATATATAGGCAGCTTGTCTTCATTCAAACATGTTTCATTGAATAATGTTATGTCTATTTATTTTTATAATAATCTATTTTAATTAGCTTCTTCATGTTAAATTGAAATTCATCAAGGAAGGCACCGTAGTTTTTGTTAACCTAAGTACTTTTGATCTCCTCCGAGATGATCATCAGGGGTGAATTGCGAAGACAAATTTAATGTGACTGTGATCGTTGTGGTGGTGATATAGTGAACGCACTCTGTTGTATTTAGTTTAAATTTATCCGTTGTAGCTATGATGTTACTATGTAAACAAGCGTCCACAACTGCATCCATCAAACTGAACATGCTTTTAAGAATTTATTAACAAATCTACTTCTTAAAGAACAAATATTCTTTTGGTATGTAGAAACCAAACTAATTTATGCATCATTTTTTATATATATTTTGGGTAAATTTTCGGACGGAAAACTTAACATATATACTTGAAAATCTAGGCATATTTGCTCCGCTTTTTTCTTTGAAGAATTTTGTAAGTTTCTAAACTTAATGCATGGTTATAATTTAGATTTTAATATTTGTAACTTTTATTTTTTAAATAATAATAAATTGCAGATTAATTAGTTATCTTTGTTTCCTATATAATTTAATATTATTTTTAAAGCATTAATAAATTGTATCTAGGGATCGTTGTCACGTTATTTGAATTATCATAGACTTGTAATTTCATTGGCCATTAGTGGTCGGTTTTTAACTCTTTAAAAACTTTTTATTTTACAATCAATACCATCACTTGACAAGAAACCAGATGTGTTGAAACCTAATGGCTATTTTTGTAGTGATGTTATAACATATTATATTATAATTTTTAAATAAATATTATTCACTCTACTTTGTATTGAGCACTATTTTTTATAAAAAGTGATTTTTTGAATACGTGTCGTTATAAGGGTACATTTTAAGTTCAGAGAATATTAGAATGAATTATAACCAGTCTGTCGAACCTGTTACATTGCCATTATGGCGATGATGCTGTTCTTCCCACCGCAGTTAATTAATAAGTACAACAGCAGATTTGAGTAACTTTGGTTTTGTCTTCAATGCTTGATTTCTTCTGAGAATATTTCACATGTAATGTTGATTCTTTATATTTCCCATGCGAGAAAAATTGTTTCTGAAACCAACTGAATCCTCTTGGGAACGTCATCGAAAGGATTTTCATATATTCCATCTCCCAAGATTGCATCGATCAATTTTCTATTTGTATTGACCGCGGAAAATCGTTTATCACATCAGCAAAACATTTATTTTTGCAATGATCTCGTTTTGATTAAGAATAAAAGATGACCTGATTTTGAAGTCAGATTTTGGACCATATTAAATCATGGAAGGAAATCTGATAGCGACTCATGTTAACCAATTGGCTTTCAAGCATTAACAAAATAACGTCTACATTTTCCTTTATTTATGTAGACTATGACACGATTTTATAAAATAAGAGGTGTATTAAAACGACTAGGTTACAGAATAACAGTAATACAGGATATCGTCTTTTTCTGACTAGTTCCCTATGTACACAGTCGTTTGTATACAATATAATGTTAGACAGGCGTATGATTTGTCATATTTGTAGATTGTAAAGTAGAATTTTCGCGGATTCAGGACTTGTGTTGGAATAGTCGAGAGCCGTTCGTTTGTATTTTATAGCCATAATAAAGTACTATTTGATATAATTATTTTCACCGTAATTCTCATTCAGATTCGAGCCAATCGTTGTGGATATATATATATATATATATATATATACATACATACATACATACATATATATATATATATATATATATATATATATATATATATATATGTGTGTGTGTGTAGGAGGAGGGAGAGAGAGAGAGGTAGATAGAAACAGACGTGTCTATTTATTAGCAAGTAAATATGAACTATATGAGATAGATATGAATGAAACGAGATAGATAATCCATATATATATGCCTATTTAGTAACATATGTAGATATGAACAGGCTTAGATAGATAGATAGATAGATAGATAGATAGATAGATAGATAGATATGAACGGAATGTAATAGATAGATGTGTATATACAGATATATCTGTTAACATAAGTAGCTATGAGCAGACTTAGATATGAATGAAATGATATCTATCTATCTATCTATCTATCTATCTATATATATATATATATATATATATATATATATATAGAGAGAGAGAGAGAGAGAGAGAGGGAGATAAGAAAACCAAGCCTGAGGGATGTCAAAAGATTCTAATGTGTCAGTAACAATATGTTGAAATGGCACTAGAGCGGTGAATAATGATGACATTTATTTCAACATCATTCAAATTGACTAATTGAAGAAGTTCCGTGTTTATTTCAATTAGCAAATTAATCTGTACGATTGTCTAATGACAGACACAATGTTTGCAATATTATCAATAAGAAAGGATGATCAAGGTGGCAATATGCCGAACCGGAAGTGACATCCGGAAGTGATCTACTAATGACGTAGTTTATAATGTTTATGATAGTGAACTTCATGAGAAAAAATTTATTAGAACCCGGATGATGATTGCAGCGTTTATTAGCGTAAATTAGTTTCAATGATAAAGACGATGGAGTTGATGAAGAAAATGAAAATGTCGAAGGTTAAGATGACGTCGGTAGCAACTGAATGGATTCGTTAGCTTCAATATAAAAAAAGATAAAAAAAAAAAAAATTTTAAATTAACGCAGAAAGACTCTCAACAGATTATTTGATACAAATGTCAGTTGATTTCCCCTTGCAATAAATTATCGCAGAAATCTTGCATTATCCTGCCGTAGTGAGTCAGCCAATATAATAGGGACTGGATTCAGGATATTGAAGTATTACTTTAAGTGATAACGTTCATAACCATAACATATTTTAGACGTGTTGAAAGACGGTGTATCTAATCATCATACCATTGTAAGCAATAAAAGACGAACTTTCTCAGTTTCACTATGGTAGGTTAGAAAAAGACGCTTTCTAATTATTATACTATTGTAGGCATAAACAAATACCACTATTAGATACTAATTAGCTATGTATGAGATAGTTAATGATGATAAGCCTCCACACACTTCCACCTTTTTGGCCTTGTGCCGCAATTATTGTATTTTGCAATAATAAATCTTGAGAAAGCACTAAGCCGAACTTTCGTTGTCGTTGTTACTCCAGACTTCCTTAACAAGTTTCGACATTTTTGGCAACGAGGAGAGATTCTTTTTCACGCAAATATGTCAATACTTGGACGTTTAGAAGAATTTTGCATTGAATCTGGAAATATTTCGTCGCACCTGGGCCATTTGGAACAGTTTTTTTCTTGGCGAACAACATAGTTCGCGGCCAGCAGAGATAAAATATAACGCTATCATACTCAACGTCAGAGGTGAAAAGATAAAGTCTTGGAAGGTTTATGGGCACTACAGAAGTCGAATGATAGAACTTTTGAGAAAATTAAGCATTTGTTGCAAGAACATTTCAAATCCAAACACCTCGTCATTGTCGAAAGTCGCCGGTTTTATAATGCCAAACAAAAGGTGAGTGAGTCAGTTTCAAATTTTCTTGTTCGGCTTTGTCGTCAACGTGAATTAGGAATATTTTTAGAAAGAGCATTATGGGACAAATTTGTGTTTGGGTTAAATAATGAGAACATTCAAAAATGACTGTTATCTGAGGACATGTTACTTGGAAATTCTTTTAAAGTTGCTCAGGCTATGGAATTGGCGGCTACTGACGTAGCAATAGCATAGATATAATACAAGTATGAACAACATATACAAAATGTATATGTATCAGAGTTCTACGGAATTTCAAAACAGAAAAAAAATGTTTTGGATGCTTGGGAAAATGGCACGAAAAGTGTATACAGTTTTCAGCATGGGACAAAAATCTAAACTTATTATGACCGCGGATGTATTTCCAGTGGTTATCGGAGCTGTTTTGTCACATGTTATGGCGGATGGAAGGGGAAAACCAATTTACTTTGCCTCGAGAATATTATCAAAAGCAGAATAGAAGTAATCACAGCTAAAACGTGAGGGACGAGTAAGTAAGTACATTTACGGTCGGAAGCTTACAATCATTACTGAACATAAGGACTTGTTTGGGCTTTTAGAAGAGAACCGTGCGATATCACACATAGTAAGTGCTAGAGTACAGCATTAGGCATTGATACTCTCAAACTACCACTATCAGATTGTATACAGGCCTGGTTCAAAGATTCCCAATGCAGAGAGACTAAGTCGAGTAACCGTGGAGGACTGTTTTACACCATTACCTTGTCCAGAGGAAGTGACACTTCTCTATGACAACTTAAGATCCCACCCCTGTCACGGCGAAAACTGCTGCTTTGCATACATCCATCGATCCCGTGTTTTCTCAAGTGCGTAAGTGGATCATACAGGGATGGCCGTACAATGAATCTCAGGATTTTTGATCGTGCACAAACAGGAAGGACTTGTCAGTATAACTGGGTTGTGTTTTATGGGGATCACGGATGGTTATCCTCGCAAAGTGTAGAGATACGTTATTTAACGAATTATATGAAGGTCACTCAGGTATTCCAAGAATTACGTCCATCGTTGACATATCTGGTGGCCTAATTTGGATTCAGATATTGAACTGTTAGAAAGAAGTTGTTTTATGTGCCAGGATCTGGTTTATATACCCAGATTAGCATGTTGCACACATGCGAATGGCTTGGAAGGGGATGGTTTCGAGTGTGTATATATTATGCAAGACCGACCAATTGCAAGTGGATTCTAGTGATAGTGCGTGCTCATAGTAAATATATAGATGTCCATGTTTCATCACCATCAGCAAAGTAACAGAATTGATGTTGTGGCGTACATTTGCCACACATGGATGCCCTCATGTGATTATGTCGGACAATGCTCGCAGTTTTACAAGAGAAGAATTTTCCAAATTTTACACATTGAATGGCATTAAGCATGTTCGAAGTACGCCATGCAACCCATCGTCAAATGGACTAGCTGAACAGTGGTTTAAAAATGGTTCGCGATGATCTCGAAACACGACTACTGCGTGTCTCGGCTCGCTACCGTCTATTTCCACCACCACCAACAACTGGTCAGTTACCAATCATGTTGTTAATGGGTGGATAGCCCAGGTCTCGGCTTGACCTGGTGTATCTGGATTATCAGTAGAATGAACAATACTAAAATGTTGACGGATAGGAATTGACAAGGAAATAGATTCTATTTGGGAGATGCTGTTAACGTTTCAAGGAAAACCAAAATGGATGTCCGGGGTACTCGAGGAGAGCAACTTACTCCACTAACTTTTCTAGTACAGGCGGAGGATGGGCGTGTATGAAAAAGACATGTGGATCATATTCGCGTGAATATTTCAAATGAACAGGATAGATGCCGCGAAAGATCTAACTAGTCAAGGAGAACTCAGGTACGTACTTTAAAGAGACGCTTACCATCGATCACACAGCGTCATGTACCCTACAGAGATCCACTGAGGGAGGAAAATCAGCAACCCAGAACGCCCTTCAGAACAACGTTTTCAGAAATGCAAGGAAGCAGAGAGACGTAAGTTCAAGAAACCACACACGGGCATAAAACTAGACACCACAGGAAAGCGATTCAGTGCCCGACTCTTAGCGAGGAAACTTGCTGAAAAGGAATTAGTGATAGTAGAATTACAGAGGACTCAAATATAGAAGATTATGATGACGTAACTATGACAAGAATCGAAACAATTCTTGCCTCTGATAACTTGTCTCCTTCTCAGAGGATTTTTGAAACGCCCATGAGCATTACCACCTGGTAATGGTTCGAGAAAAAAACATTGTTTTATTAAATTTTGACTAATTGGGGATGGATGTTGTAACCAAGAACTAAGGAGACGGAAGCAGAGATTCTGCTGTTGCTCAGACACGGAAGTACCATGTTGGCCATATTGTTTATATGTGAATAAAAGAGCTGGAGTATCGCCTCAGCGAGCAGAAGACACCGAGCCAAACCAGCGTTGTCGTAGTTACTCCAGAGCCTCTTACTAAGTTGCGACAGAAACATTCGACAATCATTGATCTAGCAGCCACTACTGCTTTCGGTTGAAATTTATAAAATCTTTCTCTTAAAACAATTTTTCAGGGAAATAGGTTTTTCAAGTCCAGTAGCTGTTATCGATCTTTCCAGTATTGTTGGTGGTTTCCTTCCTAACCTTTTATTTGAAGTAGTGTGGAATGTCAACATCTTGATTATGCCATTATTTTCTCTTCGAGTTATCTTTACTATCCATTTTAGTTGTTGTTACAGTTGGTAGTCCAAGGCTCACTTAAAGTAGATGGTTACTGTATGAGGCGGGTGATACTAATGTATGATTAAGTGAGGTTAGAAGTGAAAATTGTGGAAATATGGATTTTAGATAACAACTGTCCATTGGATTGATGTTAGATTTATAGTGTTCAGGAAAGCATCCAAGCCGGAGTCCATTACGTAATGTATGAGGAAGTGCTTATCCTGAGGATGTATATGATAGATATAAGTTGACCCTGAATTTGAAAAGGTTAAGATTGTAGTAGTTAGGGAAGCACCAACTCGGGAGTCTATTCCGGAAACTAAAAGTTCTGGGGAAGAAGTTATTTGAGTGGAACTTAATTCTTATATAAGGTAAATGAAAGGAATCGGGTTGATTTGGCACTGTGAACATTGATAGGTACAAGGTTACTGCGAACAAAACTTTCATTAAATTTCAAGCACTGATATTTGTTCACTGTTGCTAACACACTGATGATGATTAATCTTCAGTTAATGAGCGAGTAGACTAGGTTTAATCTCTCGACCAACAGGCACAAAATGAAAACGCCGCAAGATGATTAATACGTCATCTTCTGTCATTTTTATAAGAGATGGATTCTGAGGCAAAGAAAACATCTATTGGCCACCAACGGAAGACTGAAGAGAAATGTAAATAAAGTCAAGATTTCTTTATTTGGCAGGAAAAGTAGGCAAGCCAAACACGCATGAAAAGTGAAAGGTCGAAGTAATTGGAAGGGGAGAAACCCATTAGGCTGCCTGGCTCCTGACGATCCCGCTTGGTGAATATTCACGCTACAACACAGACTAATAAATACACAAATGTCCATTCAGAAATCATCGTGTTTATTCACTTATACTCACACTCACATAGTCCCACTCACATAGTCATTTTCACTTCTGGTCTTGTTTTCGTGCAAACAATAATTATTGTACTCTGGCGTAGAAGTGCCGTTCCCTCTCTTCCGTATTTATATTGTAATTTTCACAAGCGATCTGTCCGTATCTTTTTTTAATCAGTATCACTCCATGCAAGACAGTAAAGCCACTAAGATACAAGAGATTACAGGGTGTTGAAGAATGAGGAACAGAAATATTAATAGTGAACATGAAGAGGAACGAGTAATCAGGAGGACAGTAGATAGCGATTGACATTACACTTAAATTTTTGTAGATTAAAGTTGATTGGAAAGCATAGAACCGGAAGGGAGTTCCAAGAGCAAGAAGTGCGAGAAAAGAAATTGTTAGGATAGAATTTATGGTTACATCTAAGCCAACTCAACTATAAACTCAGATCTTGCTGACAGTCTAGTATTGCGCTTAAATTCATAGAGTCTAGATATCACAGCGAAGAGTTCATCTGAATAATTACCATGAAAGTATTTATAGAAAAGACACAGAGAGGCAACTTTACGGGCGTGGGAATGTGACTGAATCCGAGCCGCCAAATCAGGGTCAATAATATTGATGATTCTTTGGATTTTATCGTATCTATTTATCTTAAACTGTTTTGGATCAGTGAGAGAGTTAAGTATTTCCAAACCAGTGGCTGAAGACGCTATTCAAATCTAAAAGCCTGTAATTTGAAAATAACAGACAATCCCAGGTGGGAAGTATAGCTGAAATCAATTTCATAACCTTTAACCTCGTGTTGTTGTTCTTCTATGCATCGTGTCCTTTCAGGACGTTGAAGATCATGGTTCTCCACAATTTCCTCTCCTTTGTAGCTCTTAGTAATCTTTTTCATTTTTGCTATCTCACCTAATCCCAGTTCTGCTAGCTCGTTAGGTAGGTTATTCGCCACTTTCTTCGGTCACTCTTGCCTTTAATGACTTGTGAGTGTTAAATTCTCTAAGCATACTTTCTTTATTTTTTACCCTAGAAAATTCAACTTTTAATTATTCCAAGTATAAATTTCCTATATTTTTTAAATGCTAAAAGTTCAATGCCAACTCAAGAGCCACTCAGTGTAGACGTTTAGTACATGAGGGGTGTGATATGAATTGTAGAGGAGGTGGATTTGTAGCATGTAAAGATAACAAGGATGAGGAGGATAGATAAGAAGTTACCCTTCATTGGAAGAGGTTGAGATTGCAGTGTTCAGAGAAGCTTTTATTACTCAAAGTAGTATTTCTTGGGAAAAAAAACTGTCCAAGTGGAACTTCCTCCTTAAAATTGAAACCCAGAGGAGATGATGGTCATTTGACTCTGTATAGGTAGCATAGTGTCCGTCTCCTAGTTGTAAATGTATGAACTAGAGGAGATAAAGAATGAAACGCTCATATGAACATTGCCATGGCAATAGCGATAGAGTAACGTTAAGGTTGCCATGAGACAGTTGTGGGGAAGAGGTTGAAGAGTGGAAAAAAGTCCTCACTCACAAGACTGCGTAAAAGGCTTGAAAATGAAGATTGAGTAGCACCAGCCCAAACATAGTAGCAGTACTCCATTTCAGGTCTAATATGGGCTTGTCATCGTGGTCGATACCCGCTCGCATCAGGATCGTCATTCTCATTTCTTATTGCCTTTCTCCTCTCTGTGAGGACCTAGGTAACTCCTGAAGAGCCGTGAACAGGAGTCACAGAGGACTGTGTGTAGCAGACGCGGCTGGGTGAGTCAGGCACACCTGACAGCATGTCGCAAATCCTCTTCATGTTTACGGTTGGACTCAAAAGTTCCGGTCCTCTTCCTACGTCAGGAAGGTTGATTTGCAGCAACCGTTTCCCAGATCTGAAAGTCGATGTTGGCCTGTGTTAGGGATGTCTTCAACTGAATCATGAAGCGTTGTTTTGGGCCTGCGCGTAGCCTTTTGCAGCTGGCGAGTTCGCCAAACAGTATGATAAGTGTGAGTCGAGTGGGACCCATTCTGGTTACATGATCCGCCCAGCAGAGGCGTTGTTGAAGGATGGTAGCCTCGATGTTGGGGAGAGGATTCGTTGTTGGTGATGCGCTCCTTCCAACTTCGTTAGCTGGAACCGCTCCAGACGTTTGATGTCTCGACGATACAAAGTCCAGGTCTCGCAAGCGTACAGAAGCATAACAAAGAGATACTTTCAGGAAGGGCAGAATGATCCAGCTATCTTCCCAGAATCTTTAGCAATGGATTTCCTAGATATCAATGGAACTCATCATTTCAACAGATTTTCCAGATATTCATCAAGACTGGAACTTACGATAAGTGATGATGAAATGATAGTAGCCTTTACAAGTCTCTCTTTCGTCACTGCTTAGAATATTGCTGCCACATATGGTCTTGAATCTTCAGATTTTCCAATTTAATTTATCCTGATTTGGCATCTCGATTTCAGACACTTTCCTAAGAATACAATAAATACTTTCATTGTTATGATCAACTCTCTTCTATAGAGTCTCTACGGTATTATGATGACTGTAGCATATGGTAAGAATGTGTGGCTAGATAAGTTAAAGATGAGACAGTTTGAAAACCAGACCCCCCACGTTTTGGCCTTGTGAAGTTTTATATAAAACAAAAATAAATGCCAAGATCTATTTATGGATTTAAGAACATTACTAGATCAGCGGTAAGATCTTATTTTATAGTTGAAATGCCTAGATGTAACCGTAAGTTTTTTTACTAACAGTTTCTCACACTTCTCGCTTGTGGAATTCTCATCTACCTTCTTGCTTTGCAGTGAAGTTTGATCTTTAAAAATTTAAATGCACTGTCAATCGTTATCTTCTGTCCTTTTAAATTCTGCCCTTTCTTTTATTGTTCTCCCTCCTTAATAATGCTTTTCTTGTATTCTTTTGCACCCAATAGATCGCTGCGTGCCAGTGGCTCCGTTGCCTTGCTTAGGGAGGGGGTGAAATGATTAAAAAGAAAAGAAAAGCAAAAGTATTGGAAGTTACAGATAGTTTAGCGCTACGCTGAAATGAACAACTAAAAGTCCCGATGTCTGATTCTGATCCATTAAAAGCGTTTCTCAACCGGTGTTCCAGCGACCCTAGGGTTCCGTAAGAGGTCGCCAGTAGTTCAGCAAGGAGCAGTTATAAATAAGCTGATGCTTTCTGGAGTAATTTTTGTTTAATTTTATATTCATAATTTTACTGTAAACATACGGCATAATGTCGGAAAATCCTTGGTAATTATAATAAAGTCTTCAACCTCATATTATTTAAAATCATAGGTAATATATTTAGAGACGTGTATATGGCGTCAGTGTGTAACTGCCTTCACTGATTAGAGGACAGGACCTAATACCGGTATATAATCATTTTCATGCAGGAATTATGTAAGACATGGAAACTATTTCAATGGTTCCACAAGGGTAAAAAGGTTGAGAAACGCTGATATAAATGTTTAATTAGGATATAAACAGATTGTTAAGAAGAAAGGAAAAATGACAGAAGGAGAGTAGGACCAATGAAAAGGCTTGTAGGGGACATCGCCATTGATTGCATAGAGCTTCAGCGATCTTCATGGATCTACCTGAGAGAAAGGACTTGATAATGGCAAGACCTCTTCCAAGGATACCATTCTTGGAGAGTTTGTATAGCAACCCTCCATGATAAACTTTGAAAAAGCTATTGAGATATATAAGGCAATCGCACTAGTGATGAGAATATCATCAAATTCTGATTCTGTGGTTATGGCAGTTAAGACATCAGCAGTGGACCCAGAAGAGGAAAACATATACTGTTTGTTGATTAGGAGGTTGTTTTTGGTGAAGTGATCAGTTATCTCTTTTTTGATAACAGACTCAAAGTATTTGTTAATGACATTAAGGAGAGTGATGTGGTGAAATTGTGATGGGGATGATGTAATATGTAATATTTTGAAAGATCAACAGCTCAGCCTATTAGAAAACGACGCTCATTTATATTCAACAAATAAAAAAATTATGTTAATTAGTTGGCGCAAACATTCCAGAGCATCATCAAGTGCTTTAAGAGATAAATATCAAAACCTTACTCGAGGGCAGCAGATATTGTGGAGCTTGATGATAACAGTCATGCTCATAATCTTGTAAAATTCGTTGCCGTATATTTTAAGATTCTCATCACAATTCCAAATTATCTTCCAAAGTGACTTGATTGGCTGGACATTCATGAAATAAACGAAACTGTGAAGATGGCAATGATTTTAAGTCAACAAGAGTACTGAGTAAAGTGCTGGAGTTTTGATACGAATTGTTGTCACTTGATTTTTAGTTATGGTCATCATTTACATGTGGAGATAATGGTATCAATCATTTATTTCCAGATCATACCATTATACCTTCATTGGGAAAGTTATAACTCTTTGCTTGCAGAAAGGGCAAATACACTTTACTTTTATGTCAATACTTACGTTTCTTTCGTTTATACTCAGCAGGTACCAACGAGAAAGAATTGTAAAAAACAGACATGGAATTTATCTATGGTAAGACTTCTTTCTGCGAAGTAAATTCGAAATATTAAATTTAAACAGTAAATTCATATTAGCCGACGCACGATTCAAACATTTCGCACTAAAATACATTTGAACCTACTTATACAGGTTTATATTTTATCTGCATTTACACTTGTCGGTTATACAAAAAAATAAGTAGAAAAATCTCCACAGCAAGCGGTTTTATAGGTACATTAATAATTTACAGTTTCAAGTTTTCAAGGGGTGAAAAAAACTTCAATTTCCAAAACTTCTCCTCGTCTCTCAATCTCATACAGCGACAATCCTAGAAAAAAAAAAAGAAAAAAAAAAAACCTACATCGATATTCGTTCTATCGACCTGATACAGAAGAAGAAAAAAGCAATGACAACGACGAAAATAGTAATGATGATGATGATGATGACTGGATTAAAATGATGCTGGTTGGCGAAAACAGTGAACAGAGTGCAACAGTGTTTAAAAGACTTGTTGTCACATATCCCCCTTGATTAATATTTTGATGTGAATAATAATAATAATAATAATAATCGAACTAGAAATTACCAAGCACACATACTGAAAAATTGTGTTGACCCCCAAATGCAGATTCTGTGATGAATATCCAGAATCAATGGACCGTCTTGTATCAGGTTGCATAGTTTTGGCATTGCTGAATATAAAACTCGGAATGATAGAGTGGGCCAATATCTGCACTGGAAAATCTGCAACTTTTACGGGAAGGAAACTGCAAGAAACTTGTACGAACATAACCCAACCGAGTTATAGAGATAAGACCTGTGGCAGTTTTGTGTGACTTTACAATAGACACAGACAGAGCGGTCAAAGTTAATTGTCTAGACGCTGAGATCAAAGACCACAAGAACAGAGCGTGCTTTCTTGTTGACATGCAGATTGTAATGATCTTTGAAGATCCTAAAAAAAACCAAAAAAACAATTAAAAATACAAAGAAATTGAAGTGGAAATCTAACAAATGTGGCACACGAGGGCATGGATATTTGCTATTGGAGCCCTCGGAGTGATTGGAGGAAGTACCGATAGACTCATTAAAGGGATTCTTGGTAGCACAAGCCTTAAAGAAATAAAAAAATGTACTCATAAGTATAGCTCACACATTACGAACAGTTTTATCTATGTAAAATAAGTGCGATCTTTGTTTTCAGATTTATGATCAGTGGAAAATGCTATGAAAACATTTCTCACCTTAGGTATTTGGTTGGGACCCGGAAGAAAATGTGTATACAAGAGAAATCAAAGGAAATAATAATAATAATAAGTACCTAGGAATTAGCGAAAGAAAGGGGTATACAGCATACCCAGATGAAGGAGAATGTAAGAAAGGAGTAATACAGGCGTGTGTGTCTGTTACTGAATACCGAGCCGAATTCAAAAAACAGAATGAATATCAACCATAAACACATTTGCTGTCCCTGTGGTGCAATACAGTTTCAACATCCTTAATTGGACCATAGCTGACATTAAGCGAATGGACGCCAAAACGAGAAAGCTTCTCACTTGCTACCGTATGCATCATCCCAAAGCGGATGTTGATCGTCTGTATGTGCCCAGATCCGAAACAAGGCAGATGATTAGTTCAACAAGAACTGTTTTACAAAGCTACAACAATTGGCCTACAAAGATAACTGAAAAGTGCAGAAGACTTGATGATATGTGCCAAAGAACACTAAAGTAGTAAGCGACTTTATTCCGTAATGAAGGAAGCCAACAAGTTTAAAATGAAGTTTCAAATGGGTGTAGAAATACAAGTAAAGCACAATACACCAACTGGAGTTTCAAAATACTAAATAAAAAGAAAGCAAAAGCAAATGCAACCGACCAGATACAGAAACGATGGCAAGATAAACCGCTTCACGGTCAATACCCTGCCCGTACCAAACAAGGTGATGTAGACAAACCCCGTACCTATCAGTGGCCACGTAGTGCAGTGTTAAAAGTTGAAACTGAAGGTTTTATCCTTGCTGCGCAGGACCAATGCTTGTTAACTAGAAATTATCAAGCACACATACTAAAAAAAATTGTGTTAACCTAAAATGCAGATTCTGTGATAAATATCCAGAAACAATCGATCATCTTGTATCAGGGTCCACGGTATTGGCACCCACTGAATATAAAATCCGGCATGACAGAGTGCGCCAATATCTGCACTGGAAAATCTGCAACTTATACGGAAGGAAACTGAAAGAAATTAGTATGAACACCACCCTGTACTTGTTACGGAGATAGGCCTGTAACAATTTTATGGGACTACACAATACACACAGGCAGAACAATCAAAGCCAATTGCACAGACAGCGTTATTAGCGACCACAGTCAAAGAAATTGCCTCCTTATTGATATGGCAGTCCCTGCATATTGCAGTGTATTTTTGCAGATCTTTAAAAAGCTATCAAAATACAAGGAACTTGTAGATGGAGCCCTCGGATTGATTGGAAAATATTCATATAGACTCATTGAATGGATTTCTGGTATCTCGAGACTTAAAGAAATACAAAAAATGTTCTCACGAGCACAGCCCACACCTTACGAAGGGCTTTATCTATTAAAAATATGTGTGTGTGTGTGTGTGTGTGTGTGTGTGTGTGTGTGTGTGTGTGTGTTTTCAATTGGTCATGATGCCATTTTTGACCTTAGGTCCCCTGGGCGGGACCTGGAAAAAATGAGTACAGAAAGAAAAAAATAGATCGCATGAGAAATTGTATGAAAAAAATAAATAGAAACACCTTGTCTATGAAATGTCCATGAAAGAATGATTGCTGCCTAAATGCACAAACACACACACACACACACACACACACACACACACACACACACACACACATATATATATATATAGTTTTAAGGTATGCTATATTTATTGATTAATGTGCTCAATATCAGGGATAGAGTTTATTGGCAATCGTCAGACCTAACAATTACGCATAATCATTTTACCGAATTTGTCCAAGTGGATTTATACACACATACACACCACACACACACACACTTACACACACGCACTTACACACATATATATATATATATATATATATATATATATATATATATATATATTTTTTTAATCATTTCACCCCAAGCAAAGTGCCAATGCCTCTAGTACGTAGAGGCTTAGAGAGTGAAAGTGACAGAAAAACTGAGTATTGGGGAGGATTGAGGAAAGGAAAAAGGATAAGCAGGATTACCAAGGGGACCGAAGGCGGCTATTGACATTGCATTTAAATTTTTGAGGATTGTAGTTATCAGGGAAGCAAGTAAAGTTCAAGAAAAGCAACTGTAGAATGTCTTTTTCATCAGTAAACGGATGGAACCTAGATGCCAATCTAGTAGCACGCTTAAATTCATATAGTTGCGGCACCCAGGTCAAAAAGCTCATCAGAGTAGTTGCCATGAAAATATTTGTAGAAAAGATCGAGGGAAGCCACGCCACATCGGTGAGAAAATGTCTGAAGTCGAGATGCCAAGTCAGGATCGATTACAGATCCTTCTCTGGATTTTGTGAAGAACCTCGAGACGAATAACAGAAATACCAGACAAGTTATTGCAGCAGTATTTAATGCACGGACGAATGGTGGACTCTGACGAGAAAAATTTGGGGCACGATATAATGACACAACTTTTCTTGCAGTAGATGCAGCAATTAATTTAATATAGTCACCCTACTTCATGTCAGTGGAAAACGTGGGGCCAAGAAGGTGCAGTATGTTGTTCTCCAGGAGTCAAGCATCAGTCATGTTCCTCTATGACGGTTAAATGAGAGTAGTTTTGTTTTGGAAGCATTAAAATGTATAAGCCATTTCCTGCCCTAGTTAACCAATGAAAGGAGGTCCTTTTCAAGAGCAACAGGCAGGTTTACTCTCCCAGCTCTGAGAGATTTGCTATTGAGGTAGGAGTAATTGGTAGTCTTATTTGCATAAATACCTACTTAGAAACTGATGACATCAGGAAGACATTGATGATGATGATCAGAAATCAACATTAGGTCGATGAAGACAACATCGTCACTAATATCTTACCGTTATGTTGGAGGTATTTATCAGAGGTATATGTGGGATGTATCACAACCACACCCTGTATATATATATATATTTATTAAAGACATTTTTATGTTTAACGTTCTTTTTTATAGATACAAGTATTTAAGTAAATGCTCTGTTTATAATAAACAATATTAAATAACATTTACCGGCCTGAATGTCCGAGAAATTTTCATAGAAAATATTCGTCCTTTGACAGGATTCGAATCTGCATCCTATACGGAACCGTCATTTACGCTGACGTGCCTTACCGATCGGCCACAAAGGAGCGTTCGGTAGACAAGTTCGAATTTACTGCTTATAAACTTCAATCTTCCATGAATCTCGTACATTCATAACTGCTCTGGCGTATCAAATGTAAACAAATGACGTCATATATTAAGAAATGGACAAAGTCCGACAATTTATTTATTAAAGACATTTTTATGTTTAAAGTTCTTTTTTTATAGATACAAGTATTTAAGTAAATGCTCTGTTTATAATAAATATGGCCGATCGGTAAGGCACGTCAGCGTAAAT
>CAHIKZ030005179.1:290000-375000 GCA_903632075.3 Acanthosepion pharaonis | reverse complement strand
ATTTTCTATATTTCTTCTATTTATCCAGTTTTCTGACATAGTGTTCTATTCTATATTTCTTGTATTTAGCCCAGTTTTCTGACATAGTGTTCTATTCTATATTTCTTGTATTTAGCCCAGTTTTCTTGCATAGTGTTCTATTCTATATTTCTTGTATTTAGTCCAGTTTTTTTCTGACATAGTGTTCTATTCTATATTTCTTGTATTTAGCCCAGTTTTTCTGACATAGTGTTCTATTCTATATTTCTTGTATTTAGCCCCAGTTTTCAGTTGTTCTATTCTATATTTCTTGTATTTACCCCAGTTTTCTGGCTTACTGTTCTATTATATATTTCATGTATTTAGCTCATTTTTATGGCTTACTGTTCTATTCTATATTTCTTGCATTTAGCTCAGTTTTCTGGCTTACTGTAGTATTACATGTTTCTTGTATTTAGCCCAGTGTTCTGGCTTACTGTTCTATTGTATATTTCATGTATTTGGTCCAGTTTTCTGGCTTACTGTTCCATTCTATATTTATTGTATTCAGTCCAGTTTTCTGACGTACTGTTCTACTCTATATTTCTTGTATTTAGCCCAGTTTTCTGGTTTACTGTTCTATTCTATATTTCTTGTATTTAGTCCAGTTTTCTGACTTACTGTTCTATTCTATATTTTTTGTATTTAGCCTAGTTTTCTGACTTACTGTTCTATTCTATATTTCTTGTATTTAGCCTAGTTTTCTGGCTTACTGTTCTATTCTATATTTCTTGTTTTAGTCCAGTTTTCTGACATAGTGTTCTATTCTATATTTCTTGTATTTAGCCCAGTTTTCTGACATAGTGTTCTATTCTATATTTCTTGTATTTAGCCCAGTTTTACTGTTCTATTCTATACTATTTTCTATTCTATCTATTTCTTGTATTTATCCCAGGTTTCTGACGTACTGTTCTATTCTATATTTCTTGTATTTAGCCCAGTTTTCTTGCTTACTGTTCTATTCTATATTTCTTGTATTTATCCCAGTTCTCTGACGTACTGTTATATTCCATATTTCTTGTATTTAGCCCAGTTTTCTGACATAGTGTTCTATTCTATATTTCTTGTATTTAGCTCAGTTTTCTGGCTTACTGTACTATTCCGTGTTTCTTGTATTTAGACCAGTGTTCTGGCTTACTGTTCTAATCTATATTTGTTGTATTTTGCCCAGTTTTCTGGCTTACTGTTCTATTGTCTATATCATGTATTTAGTCCAGTTTTCTGGCTTACTGTTCTATTCTATATTTATTGTATTTAGTCCAGTTTTCCGACGTATTGTTCTACTCTATATTTCTTGTATTTAGCCCAGTTTTCTGGCTTACTGTTCTATTATATATTTCATGTATTTAGCTCATTTTTATGGCTTACTGTTCTATTCTATATTTCTTGTATTTAGCCCAGCTGTCTGGCTTACTGTTCTATTCTCGTTCTATTCTATATTATATTTCTTGTATTTATCCCAGTTTTCTGGCTTACTGTTCTATTGTATATTTCATGTATTTAGTCCAGTTTTCTGGCTTACTGTTCTATTCTATATTTATTGTATTTAGCCCAGTTTTCTGGTTTACTGTTCTATATTTCTTGCATTTTGCCCACTTTTTAGTTTGCACTTTTATTTTATATGTCTTCTTTTAGCCCAGATCTCATATTTATCCTTGGCTTAAAACCTATTGTGCTCTTGGTGTCATTTGCGGTTGCTTACAACAAATGAAAGTTTGCTTACTGTACTTTGTAAATTCGCTGTCTGCGCTTATTAATTACAATAGCCTACAATGTTTGGTGCAGGCCAACTTATCCTTTTCCTGAGCTAATTTTGGACGTTGTGTCTAAAACATATCATCAATTTTTACTTATTTTTACTTATTCCATAAGTTTTAAAGTATTCCTGAATATTTCCTGCAAAAAACTATAAATATTATTAAATTTCTGATTGATCAAACACATGGCTTTTATATTATGGCAAACCATAACGATAATGACAATTGTAATTGTTTTGAATGAAAACAATATAAAGTCTCTGGATATAATCAATTTACATGGACTGCATTAAGGACTTGTGGTTGTGATTTGATTTTGCCAGTGATATAATTTATTTTCGGTGATGTTTGTGATGAAAAAGGTGATAGACTCCACCAAGAGATTAAAGATATGGAAGAATGGTATCAAGGAAGATGGGACAGAAGGACGATATCTGGCGATTGCTGGAAATTAACGCGGGATATATCTATAAAGCATTCTCGAAAATCAATGTTTTTTTTAATTGGCATCACCCCATACAAGGCAGTAAAACCACTAAGACATAATAAGTTGCATGGTGTGGTAGAATTAAGAACAGAAACATTAATAATAAGCGGGGAAAGGGGAATCAGGAGGAGAGTAGATAGCGATTGACATTACATTTAAATTTTTGAAGATTAAAGTTGCCTTGAAAGCATGGCGTCGGAAGGGAGTTTCCCAAGCGAAAAGTGCGACAAAAGAAACTGTTAGCATAGAATTTATGGTTACATCTAACCAGCTCAACTGTAAATTGTTACGATCTCGATGCCAATTGTGCTTCAATTCTAAAAGTCAACGTACCATAGCAAATAGACCATCCGAACAATTACCATGGAAATATTTATAGAAAAGAGACCGGGAAGCAACCTTACGGTGATGGGAAAGTAACTGAAGCTGAGATACCAGATCAGGGCCAATAATATTACTGATTCTTTTTTGGATCTTATCAAGGAACGCAAAGTAAATAAAAGGGGCACTGGATCATATGTAGCAGCAATATTCTAAACACTGACGAATGCTTGACTTATTATATATATATATATATATATATATATATATATATGTGTGTGTGTGTGTGTGTGTGTGTGTGTGTGTGTGTGTGTGTGATTCAATTAATGATAAAATAATCGAAAGATCTCGCCATAACGACCAACTGATTTAATATTCGAATTTTAATCAATTATTGTATTACATTTCTTTCATATTTCAGAAGTTGTGTTCGAATGCTTCAAATGAGTATTGGTTTTGGTCTTTAAATTTAAAGTGACCTAATCACCCCCCAATATTGTTAAAGAGTAGCCAAAACATCTCATACACCATTTCAAAACTGTTCTGTAGGCCAGTGCCATTGTCTATATTTGATGTATTTGTTCATTGGTTGGGCACTTCGACATGGTGTAATAGTAAGCAAGGTTTTCTAACTAGATCAATTTCGACTAAGTAGTCAATTCGACCCTCACTAAGTGCGTCAAACTTTCGGCCTTGTGCCATACCTAAGCTACACTTCGAAAATCATTTGGGCACCTCGATGTAGTGCAAAGGTTAGCCAGCTTGTCTTACTAGATCAAAAACGACTGATTAGCGAGTTCGACCCTCACTGGGTACTCTTACTTTCGACCTTGTACCACATCCAAGCTACGTTTACTAATTCCTTGTATTTGTTAATCGGTTGAAAAGGATATTTCATTCTCTCTCTCTCTCTCTCTCTATCTATCTATCTATCTATCTATCTATATATATATATATATATATATATATATATACATAAAGAAATATGCGTAATATTTTACATTAATTGAATAACTCCGAGTTTCATTTTTTTTTCTATATCTATATTTTGGGTTAACCCAAAATATAGATATAAATAAATATATTTCCAGCACTTGAAAATTGCTTCGACATGAAACTCGCAATTGGGCAATTAATGTAAGTTATTAATATATATTTTTAACATATATATTAAATAGCTTTGCAACTTAACATTGAATACTGTTTTTTCTTACACTATAGAATATTTAAATGTATTTGTATACGATCGCTCGCTCGTATATCTGCCTATATTTACCTATTCGGTTATATATATATATATATATATATATATATATATATATATATATATATATATATATATATATATTCTGCATTCATTAGTGTTTCCCTTCTAATTTTGAGACTCTCAGTTGTACTTGATATAACTTCGAGGATTTCATTTCTTTGCTGAGAAAATCTGCTTCAGTCACGTCTTATAAATTTTGGTCACGTTAAAAAATTAAATATCTTTGTTTCGTTTTTATTTTCTGCGAGTTTTTTCTCTTGACCTTTGTTGAAAATGAATACAGCCACAGAATTTTGGCAACGCAGCGAACTGGCCAAGTTGAATTTTAAAAAAAAATCGACCGATGGGTTTGTCAGGGAAAAAGTCAATACATCGATAATTTCAAAACAGTCATTGATTGAAAACAAACGGTAAAAAAGATTTTAAGACATTTTCCAAATTATAAACGGAGAATAATAAAATATCAAAACAAACATATATCGAGTTACATATGTTCTTACATGTAGATCTATCTATCTATCTATCTATCTATCTATCTATCTATCTATCTATCTGTACCGGCTTGAATATAGACGGACAGACATATCTGAATGTGTATGTTTGAGTGTTATTTAGCTAGATATTCATATCACACAGGCAAAAAACACACGCACGTCAACTGAGTGGCAGACACGCATTTGCCTTTCTCACGCAAAAATATTTCTCTTATTTAAAGAATTTTTACACACATAGGACACGAAAATTGAAGCGTGTGTTTATACGTATGACAAAGAAAACGAACTTTTTTCAAATATTAATTAATTATGAAGATGTTTACAAAAAAAAAAAAAAATCACGTTTTGCTAAAACCGGTGAGGAAGGAATTCGAATGACAATTTTGGGGTGACGGATTCAACTGAGTTCGATTTAGAACTGTACATGAGAGAATCCTAAATAAATTCTAAAAGATTTTACTCTGATAAAATCCGTACTGGATGACTTTTGTCAACTCTTATAATCGGGAATTATTCTAATTAGATTTGAACTTTGAGAGCTTTCGACTGAAAATAATAATGAGATTTTGTATGATAGAGCATTCAAAATTTATTTTTTAAAAAAGGGAGGATTTCGAAGATTGAATTCCAATGAAAAATGCTACGACTATTATTATTATTATTATTATTATTATTATATTTCCTTTGATTTCTGATGTGTACAAGTTTCTTTCTTGGTCCCGCCCGGAGACCTAAGCTTAGAAATGACATAATGACATTTTCGACTGACCAATTAAAAAAAAAAAATTCGAGTTATATTTGCTATCTATTTTAGTTGCTGCTGCAACTGAAATCCATGAAGTCTTGTAGTTTGCGTTATCTGATAGAGTTTCTAATTCTGCATTGCCAACCGATGAGGTTCGAAATAGGATGGTCCTCGTTAAGACCTTCACTGGTTCGGCGACATTTTTAAGCCTTAAACCTCAATCTAAGAAACCCGCTGTGTTTATTAATGGTAACTTTAATATTAACCATTTCCCTACAAGTAAACATTTGGCCTTTATTGACCGAGCAGCCAGTACTGCTTTCGGTTGAAATTTATAAAATCTTTCTCTTAAAATAATTTTTAGGAAAACACGTTTCTCAAGTCCAGTAGCTGTTATTGCTCTTTCCAGTGTTGATGGAGTTTCCTTCCTATCTTTTTATTTGAAGTATTGTGGAATAGTAACATTTTCATTATGTTATTATTTTCTCGCCGTGTTAATATTCACTTAAGTAAGTATTTAAAGAATCGCAACGTGGAATCTGTCCGTTGAACCCACGTGTGTGATGTTCGTTTCTTCATTTCGCGCTTTCTTTATACAGTTTCAAACGTCCTTGGAAGTTTGTGCTCGTATCTTCAATTTGATTATAATTTCATATGTCACTTTGTGTGCCATTGTGAAGAGTGAGACTTTCTTAATAGTCCGTTAAAAGGAAGTAATGGAAGAGGGGGTCAACCCAATTTCAAATAATTTTTTGTGGGTCGTTTTTAACCATTGAAGCAATTGAGCGTACGTAAATGCAACAACATGCATCTATCTTATCGCCCCTCAAACAGACGCGCATACCAATAATTCGTTTTTTCCATTTAGTTTAATCCTATCATTATTCAACAAATTTATCAAATCAGTCAATCATATAAACAGATAAGCAAAAGTTGTAGAGAAACAAAAGAACTACAAGAAAAAAAGACAAACAAAGCACTGCATAAAAAATATTATGTGTGTTCGAATAGAATTAGAAACAAAACGAATTTATCTGACAAGCAAACACACACAAACACACACACACACACATATATATATATATAAATTCCCAAGAGGATGGAATCCAGGTAGAACTCAGTGTCCATGACAGGGTAAGAATATAATATAAATATATAAATAAAAATATAATATGGAATATAAATATAATATGCAATTTGTAGGTCTGATGAATTTGATCGTGATGATGATTCCAATGTAATAAATTATAACCATGGAATATTAGTGTTTGAGCCTTTTATATTATATTATATATATATATATATATATATATATATATATATATACATACATATATATATATATATATATATATATATTGATATAGATAGAGAGATAGCTGAAAAGTTATCATGTCGTCGAACTTCCCAGAAATTGATCAAATGAAGAAACATCAGATTTCTGGAATGAAGGAATTTTCGATTGAGTTGACATATCTACAGAATTTCATATATATTTGCGACCACCTTACATTTCTTTAAAAATACCATAAAATGATATATATTTTGTATTTGCTTAATTAAGTGTATTTAGGTTAATTTTTCAGTCTTTCTCGTCTCCTTTCACTAACAAAAAATTCAAATTTGGATTCGTTTGTCAACAATACATTTTTCTAAATTACGAATATTTTGTATGAGAAACATATTTTGTTTTTACCATTAACCCCTCAGTAGACTGTTTCAGATTAACAAAATTTTCATCTAAGTTAAATGTTAATACAGGTTTTATATGTTAACTCAGCACTGACTAATTTTGTAAACAAAACGTGTAGCTCTCTTTGTTTGAAGGAAAAAAAGGATTGTACCATTACAACAGTATTTTCATATTTATTTAATTTATTTTTGAAGTAATTTACACAAAATAGCAAAATCAAAGCGGATAAGCATTGAGTTAAAGGTACAAATTGAAACTTTATTCAAAGAAGGTTACTCTGAAAGACAAATTGCAAAGAAGTTGAATATTTCTAGATATGAGGTGCAATATTCGTCACAAAGGCAGTTAAAAAATGGTGCAAATGTTAACAGAAAAAAATAGCTGGAACACCAAACTTCCGGTGAAGATAATCACTTGATGATTGAGAGTAAAGCAACAGAAGCAAAACTACTTCAGAATTGACAGCTGAACTTACTTTATATAAGCAACCAGTGTAGCTCTCAATTGTGTAAATCGACTTAGATTAATGGGGCTCAGAGGGTGAATAGCCATCAAGAAACCCCTGTTAGGGAAAATGAATAAAAAGTCTTTTATTGACAAAAGTCTTTTATTGACAAAATAACACAAGAACTGGACATTGAAAGAATGGCAAAATGTATTGTGGACAGTTGAGTTCAAATTTGAATATTTTAGTGTTAAAACGAGAGTATATGTTAGAAAAAGACCAGGAGAAAGACTGAGTGATGAATGTGTGGTTCCAACAGTTATGGTGGTGGTTTGGTTCGGTTTGGTTTGGTTCGGTTGGGTTGGGTTTGGTTTGGTTTGTTTCACAGCATATCAACTTCAATGGATTATTTAATGCCGACAAAATCTTTATTGCTGGTAATATTTTTCCAAAAAAAGTATTCTTGGTAATATTTTTTCGAAAATGTATTGCTGGCAATATTCTTTTCCAAAAGTTTATTGCTGGCAATATTTTTTCCAAGAATTTATTGCTTGTAATAATGTACTTCTGTTAGTAATTTTTTCTTCAAAAAATATTGCTATTTTGTGGGTTAACTATTTACCCATAGCTGGGACCCTAACAGGTGCTACCACCCCGGACCAGGGCGTACCTGAGAACACCAGCAATTAACAGATGGTTCCACTCTTGTCAAAACCTCCTTGTTGTTGGAGGTAGTTTATCGTCGTACCCAGAATGCGCATGGTGGTGTCTCTGTTACGGTGTAGCAGGTCTTTTGGTGAGAGAGTGCTAGAGATTTGATTCAGGTTAAGAGTATTAAGAAAAAAAGAACACTATCATTCGTTTTTATCAAAGGTATGCTATACAATCTGGCGTATGGAAAGAGAAAAGAAATTCAGCATTCATCAAGACAACGACCCAAAATACTCTCCCAAATTAAGCCAAAATTACCTTGAGTAAAAAAAAAAAAGGGACACAACTTTGGAAATTATGACTTGGACGTCTAAATCTCCTGACCTCTCTATTTGAGCCAGCATTCAATAACATCAACTATAAACACGGTCACAATGTGCTGACCGTATTTGTAAAATAAAATAAAAAAAACAAATTAGGTTTAATACATATATAAAAATATATACATTCTTTTAAAAATTAAAAAAAAAGTTCTTGATAATAGATAAACGAATAGCCGAAATCTCACGGATATACAGAACGTTCGGACAATTTTTATACACTTAATGTCCAGAAAAGAAAACATATATACAAACACAAGAAAAATTGAGTAAAAAGTAGCACCTTGTCAATCGTCTTTAATGAAACTCGTATAAAAGAGGATTGCTGACCACATATATATATATATATATATATATATATATATATATATATATATATATATATATATATATATATTTAGAAAATTTATAACATAAACATAAAATGGCTATTTTTGTAGTGATTTTTATAACATATTTATATATATATATATATATATATATATATATATATATATATATATATATATGTGTGTGTGTGTGTGTGTGTGTGTCCAGGAAGCTGGGAACAAATAGATATCAATTCAACGTTCGTAATATTTAATTTAAAAAAAGCTCAATACAAATTAGATCAATATTTATTATTTTAGGATATTACATCGAAATCATGTCAAAATTGCTAAACAATTGCAGTCGTGTTTCGATGCGTATCAATGCATCTCATCAGGTGATAGTAAGTTACTGGCGAGTGAATAATTGATTTAGATTTAAAATCAAAACACAACCTCTTTTTACGAAAAAAGGAAAAAAGGGGATTATAAGGTTTGTGGGCTTTACTCAGATCAGCCAGTCGAATATGGCCTACCTTAAATCTAAACTAAGCGAAGAAGCAAAATTTAAGAAATTATTTTCCATAAATGGGTCATGACCCGAATATTGGCGTTAAGCGGGAGTGAAAGTTAATGGATACATATTTTACACACCAGACAATCTAAAAGTGTATATTACTTGCTTGGATCTAAAGTGTATAATACTTGCTTTAAAAATGAGATGGGGTGGTAATTTAACAAGTAATATGCTTTCCTACATCATTTTTTTATAGTTGATAAATAAATAGCTTCTTTAAGAAACCAGTAAATAATTTAAACGTATAAAATTACTTGATAAATTAATATGCAACTGTTGACTAACGTTTCTTTATATAAGACGTTAATAACAGTAACCAATCAATGCAAAATGTCAAAAATGCCAATACATACGTACAAGATGTCATCAATAGTACCAGAAGATTAATTCAAAATTATATTAAAACCAAATTAATCTTACAAATAGACAGATTAGCCGTATATGATGCAACACAGTAAAATGTAAGAAAAAGTATTGCCAAATTCCAAATCTAACTGAATTGTAAGGTAAAAGAAAGACTGTGTTTACAATTTACCTTTAATACGGATCTTTGGTTTAATAAAGGTTTAATAGAGGTTTTATTTTGCTTTTAAATCTAAATAAATCATTCACTGACCAATACTTTACAATCACCTAATGAGATGCATTGATACGCATCGAAACTCAACTGCAACTGTGTAGCGATTTTGACATGATTTCGATGTAATATCCTAAAATAAATTATATATATATATATATATATATATATATATATATATAGAGAGAGAGAGAGAGAGAGAGAGTTTGAGTGAGTGTATTAGTAGACATGTGTAAATAGAGAAATGTTTTGTTTATTCTGTACGTGCCTGACGTGTCTGTGTATGCGTGTATGTGTAAAAATTGATTCAGCTCATTAATTCTAGTTTCGATTGTAGAGCATCGAATTTTCTCACTGATAATAATATTCCCATTTTTCAGTCTTTCGCCAATACAAAGGCACTGAGCCAGTGACTTATAAAAAAAAACTCTATCCTATTCAATAAAGCAGAGGCCAAAAGTTTACAAACGCAGACCACAAATACAAACACAAACAGAAATAAAGATAAAAAATGGTAAAAATGTTTTTCTCCATTTTCTCATTCTCTCCTGCTCAGATACACTGCCAAATCCAAAATACAGCTGCACACGTAGATAGAGCATCTGTATTAGCTGATCTGTGGTTGGGGCATCGATGTTGAACTGTATTAATAAAAGACCCAGAAAGAAAACTAAAGCAACTCTTAGGCCAAGTAGTAAAAGAAAGTAATAAGTTAAGACTTTAAGAAAATAGGTCGTCAATAAAAGTTTGTTGTAGCATACCTAAAAACGATAATGGGTATGTCTCCATTAGCATAACTACAGTAGTAAATACTGTATGTTGGTCTGTAGTTAGAAATTTGTCTCCATCTCTGCTGGTCAAACGCGCTAGAGAGGATCCCCAGACGAGGCTATATCGAAGGGCAGAGTCTCGTCACGGCAAACAGCTAGCCAATACCGTTTTACCCGGGCTCTACGGGAAATTTTTGGCCGAGCCTACGGGCTCGCATACCCCACATTAAATTCGACCTTGTGCCACATCTAACTACGTGAGGCGGTTGGTAGATATCCTGCAGATGGAGATTCATTGTGAAATTCTCTTGACTCACTTCTAACAGTTGAACAATTCTTCTATGCGCCGCTGGCAATTCTTATATGTGCTGTTCGTGTCCTATGTATTATCGTTCATTACCAACCTTCGTGTGATTATTATATTCAGTAACCTTCCCTAGAACCTTAGCAAGTTTATCATACTGATGAGTGTCGTTAGGTTTTGACATGGGATGAAGAGAGTTGAAACTTTAACTGCTTACTCTTGTAGGTATTCTTTCTTTTATTTCAAATAATTCTCTCGCAAACAAATATATTCTCTTGTCTTCTTTGAAGTGGTTGTCACTCGAAGTTAACATTGCAAAAAAACGATTGGTTAAGTTTAAATGTTTTGGGCTGAAAGCTGGTACTCGCTCTAAACACGACTCCCTCGAGAAAAAAATTAGGACATAATATTAGGCAAATTTCATTGACTTTCAATTATGCGATAATAAGAATCAGTTCATAGACATAAAAATCATTCATGTTCTGAGTTTAATTGCTCGAAGAGATGATGATCCGCGTCGTTCAAGAAAAGAATTTTCAAACTCGACCACCGAATGACGATTTGCATCCGCCATTTTAGATAGTAGTCAGCTAAGTGTCGTACATGATACACACATCGGGCGATCATGTCTCTTTCGATTCATAACTGACTAGGCACAAGATTTTCTCGCAGTAGGTTGCCATTTCTTTCTGTGATCGAATGGTTGCCAACCAAGGCTGTAGGACCCAGTCTGTTATGTTATTCAGCCCATAGCTGGCAAATTCCAGTCGAATTCATTACATGTCACGCCACACTATGATCAATAAATGAACACAATTTCAGAGAATTCCAAAAGATTACTTCAAGCAGACAAATGTCTTTATGAGAAAAACTATTTACCAGTTTTTGAAGCAAGAATTAATCTGCTTTTGTAGAGCTATGAGCATTGTGGATTCTACAAGATTATCTAAATCGGGTGTTGTGGGGGACCTAGAATATTTGACATCCACCTGGCAAAAGTGTGGAGCCTAAGCCATTTAATGTTGTAGACTAAAGAGAACCTTTCTCACAATGATGGATATATTCCTAAAAGTAATGCATAATCTGCCAGACAGTAGAAAGTTATTCAGAGATTATGTTGTGTATACAAACTGCACTCAGTCTTAAGGAGTTAAACTGAGCTGAGTTTTATTTGAAATTAATGCTCTTTTTGCTAAGAAAAAGCTGAAAATACTTTTAAAAGAATATACAAACTTATTTGATATGTCAAACTGATATGTAAATCATTTTTGAAGCCAATTATTCAGATTCTGATATTTTCACTGTATAATGGAATCAGTTGGGTTGATGAGAAACAAGAGCAGTATTAGTAGTAGTATTATGGAGGCCCGGTGGAGTAATGGATAGCAGCTCAGATCGAGGAATCAGAGAGCCGAGTTCAAATTCCAGTTGAATCCATTACATTCACTTACAGGAAAGGTATTCTTCTCCTCCCAGCTATAGGTAAATAGCAGGACAGATTGGGTTCTATAGACTTGGATGGCAACTGGTCCATGGCAGAAAGAAATGGCAACCTACTGCGGGAAAAAATCTGCCTCGTCAGTTATGTATCGAAAGATACATGATGATCTAAGCGTGTATCACGCATGGCATATAGCTGACTGATTTGCACGCGTAAGTGATTGTAATAGAGATCCGACTGGAATTCGAACTCGGCTCTCCGATTTCTCACTCCGAGCCTTTATCTATTAGACCATACTGCTCATCTTTATTTTACATATACACCTTCAATAATAACATTTTTACGTGGTGTTAGCGATTTATCAACAGATAATGACCACCTGAAATAGTCGTTGTATGAAATAGTCATTGTTTGCCGCAAACTATAATGACGTGCCTCAGTTACACACACACACACACAGATAGAGAGAGAGAGAGAGGAGAATGGGAGAGAGAGAATGGGGGGGGAGAAAGAAAGAGAAGGAGAGAAAGGTAGAGAGGGGTGAGGAAGAGTATAAAATTAAAAATAAGTGCGCCTTCACACTAATGAATAAAACCCTGATTTTCTGTCATCCATTTACAAAAGATTGTAAGGCAGGTTACTCACTGTTTCTATGTCTCTTTCCTGCATTCAATATGTCCCGCAAGTGTCAAATTCTCCGAGCCCTCTTTCCTCATTATGCGCCCTAGAAATTTCAACTCTCTCTTTCTGATTCTATGTTAAAAAATCTCTTTTATTTCCGTTTCCCTTAAAAATCCCACTTTACTCACCTGTTTTATTCTCCGTATACTTCTGTAGAATCAAATATCTGTTGCCTCAAATCTCTTCATCTATACAGAGATGGTCCAGCATTCATTACTATAAAGAAAGACCGATATGACATAACATTTCAGCGCTCTTTTATCTGTTTCTTGCACCAATTCAACCGACTATACTTTCATATCTCTTCAAATTACTCTTTGGTTGCCTTTATTGCGCGAACATATTTCTAATGAAACCGATTTTGAACAAGTCCAGTTAAGATCCTATAAATAAGAAAAAAAAAATTTCCATTCATTTCCTGGAGAATGCAAAGAGAGTATTAAAAAAGATGTGAATAAATGTTAAACATTTTCTTTAATTTTAGTTGCTCAGAAATTAAGAGAATCTGAACCTAATGTTGGTCCTGATCTGGCATCTCGGCTTCAGTCACTTTCCCACCGCCGTAACGTTACGTACCGGTGCCTTTTCTATAAATACTTTCATGGTAATTGTTCGGGTGAGCTCTTCGCTATGATAACTAGGCTTTATAAAATTTAAATGCAGTACTAGATTGGCGCTTAGATCTCATCAATTTACAGTCGATTTACCTAGACGTTGCCGTAAGTTCTATACTAACTTTCTTTTTTCGCATTTGTCGCTTGTGGAACTCCCTTCTATCTCCATGCTTCCAACTAACTTTAATCTCCAAAACTTTAAATGCAATGTCACTTTTTTGTTTTCCGTCATTAATAGTGTTTCTGTTCCTAATTCTGTCACGCCAAGTAAGCCTTTGTGTCGTAGTGACTTTACTGCTGTTCTTGGGGTGAAGTCGATAAAAAAAAAATTAAATTAGGTTGAATTTTTTTTAAAATTCTTAATCAGCTTACTTAATTAAAACAATTTTTTCACTAAACATTATACAAACATAAATAAATGAGTTACTTTTCGATTTACATTCGTTAAACGCATAAACTTCAGCTTTAATATGAATCTGAGAAAAGATAAAAAAAAAACTAATGAACAATAACTCCTAAAGCCATTTTGATGCACAGGAGATGCTATAAGACAGTGTATCACTAAACAACACATATGATATCTGTTAAAAAATGTATCGGAATTGTTGTTATAAAAAGAAAACTACAACATATATGAATTCAGCATTTAATCTCCTTCAAAGTAGTCCCCCCTCTGAAGGCACACATTTTATCCAGCGTCGTTTCCATTGATGGAATCATTACTGGAATTCCTTTTTTGAAATAGCGAGCAGCTACGTCATCACATTCTCTGGGATTTCCTCACCGTCTTGAAATTTTGTTCTTTTCAAGTGGGATTTAATTTTTAAAAAGCGAAAAGTTACGACGAGATCTGAGGAATATGGTGGTTGCCGGACTTAACCTTAGCCAAAACCTGTTTCACAAGCCACGGTCAGTGATGTAACCTCCATGGTGTGGTGATTCGACCACACTCTACACACTTTCCTTTCAAGCACTGCTATAAACTAAGGAAGTGAGCTAGAGCATTATAACTTAGTGTATGCGCAACAGATTTCTAGGGCAAACGGTACCAAGCGTCTTCACTCTGCGTACTTTAGCTCTGTTACCATAGCAACAGTCCCGATAATTATTGATCAGCCTTCGTAGATTGTATAACGTAACACATAAAGTAAAATAAATAAAAACAAATAAAAAGCTTAGAACAATAGAAATAATTAAGAGATACAAAAAGCATAGAACAATAAAAAGACAACATCATAATAATGATGTCCGAAATACAACACATCTAATGCACCATAGAACAATATAATCAAGTCATGGTAACAGCGAACAAGTAATAACAAGTCGAGGAACAATGGACAAACAAATCTTTTAAATAATCTTGTATATACGGACAGCGTTAATATAGGTCTGTGATACAGTTCAGCGTTTCATTTACTGTTCTGCATTTTTGGTGCAAAGTTCTATTTTAGACGCGCCCCCTTTCACCCCTGACTGATTCACTTGCCATTATACAAGTTGTCGATTTTTATTCATATACACGTTTGTTGGGTTCAATTGACGAAGGCCCTTTGGATCAGTGAACCGCTTCTATGCACATGTCAAAACAAATGCACGCTTTCTGGACGTTAATTGCTACAAAAATGCTAGCATCTCATCTATACGCAATGATTAATTATTTATAAAAATTAAACATTTAAGTGAAAGCTTGTCAAAATTACTTTATGATCACATTCGAAATGGTCCCTTGTTATGGCGCAATTGTTAGTAATTTGTAGATCATTATTACTGAATAGTGAGTTCGCTTCTTACTGAGTGGTATCTTTTCGTGGCTTTGTGTAAAAACCTAACCTTTGAAAATAACTAATTACATTCACTGTATGAGTTATACGAAGGTGCATTACAAAAGTTCGTATTACTAAAGGGTGTTACAATAACTTCGATCGATTTTAAATTTGAATTAAGTTTAAGCGTCTAATGATTTTTTCTTTTTCTTTCAGATTTGGCGGATATTTAGACGATATTATTTATCACACATAATTGCCATTACTTAAATAACATGATCCAATAGAGAAATAAATAAATTTTGACCAATAACACTGATTTATTTACTGCTGACTTTGATCCGTCTTAATGAAACAGCCTTATATATAATACGTCTTAATGAAACACCCTCTGTAAGATAAATTGTGAATTTGGTCCGTAATTTTAAGAAAAATTGAAGAGTTGTCCTTATTCTGCAAAGGTGAGTGGATATGATACAGCTAGGGTTAAATGTTGATGAAAAGCTACAAATTTTTGAATAAGTTCTAAAAGTTTCCATAGTTATTTGATCCTTGTAAGAAATTCCAAATCAATGTGTATTTTTACCAGAGTAAAATCGCCAAAATCCTATGTTAATCTTTGGCCCAACGCTGACGCAAAAATAACAATAATTTTAAATAAAATTTCGAACATGCGAAAAAGCATTAAAACATTTAATAAAATAAAATAAAAATTCTTTGGTCTTTCCTCTTAATAATAACACTTTGACAATAAAACATTGTTTTTTTCCCTCAATTTTGAGGCCTTTTTTCATCATGGTATGCTCTTTTTTTAGCGAAAAAGTGGAGGTACCTACTGGATGTATCTACTATTGGTGTAATCACCAATTTGAACAAGGCCAATTCGCTTAAACCTTCGGTCGCAAGCTAACATAAGCATAGGGTTCTTCAAAAATTTCTTCCTACACAATTTTACTCAGAAGTCTTGTATCAACTCGTGGTACTGTTTTTAGGCATTTCCAAACGGTACTTCAAGGCCTGAAGCTGTATTGATGACTAAATTCATCTTCAAGCATAGGTCCTTTTTTTTTTCATAGGCTATTCAAATCGATCTGGTAAACAGCCGAGAGCGCAAATGTAATATTAAAGCTCATTTTATGGTTTTAATGGACACAGTTTGCATTGAAGCAGTTTCTAGACACAGCAGGGATCGGTATACAAAAAAAGGTTAGTGAGGACACTGTCGTAAAGCTATTGGTAGAATGCTTGTTTTGCAAGTTCTTCAGAGTAAGTTCGATTATCCCCTTATACTAGGATAAAACTATTTACTGATGTTGCAAAAGACATAAGGATCGACTTTGGTTTCTTTTCTAACACATTGCTCTCTCTCACACACACTCACACACAAACACACACACACACACACACACACACACACACACACACATATATATATATATATATATATATACTTTAAAAAATAGGGGATCAGTTGAATCCGCTACCTTGGTTTCAACCTTAGGGTCTCCTCAGGCGATTTTTTTTAAGTTAAAAGCGCTATATGATATTTTATCTTAATTTATTTTCACATGTGTATTGATCATTTTTTAATACTACTGTTTACTGGTCTGATTCAACTCTAACCATAAACATTTTATTATATATATATATATATATATATATATATATATATATATATATATATATATATATATATATATAATAATTCATCGAGTCTAGAAGAATTCTCAACAGAATGCAAAAAGCACTGGACAGCCGTTTCGTCCTATTTGGAACTCATTAGCAGTGCGTATCCACTACCGAGAATGGAACCCAGACCATCGCTCTTGCGTCACAACCCCTTGGGTTATGAATACTTGGATGAGTATCACCACGGAATTTGTGAGTAGCGGCGCTATATCGAGTCTATTCAGTTTCTTCTTCGTTAGTATGACTCTTGTGTTGTATCTAAACAGTACAGGTTCGAAAAAGGAAGTGGATGATCACTGTTGATGAGTCCCAAAATTATGTTGAGGATTCTTCAAAACTCGATGAATTACTATAATGATTTGCCTAGATCCCCAAATTCTATTATATATATATATATATATATATATATATATATATATATATATATATATATAAACTATATATTACTAAGTTTATAAAAAATAAAAGTTTACTGAAGCAGAGAAATGAATTAGCTATTTTTAGCCGTCATTGTCAAAAATTTTCCTTAAATAATATTTTTAAAAAAAATTAAAAAAGTGACCTGGTAATATACATAGTTATACTTGATATGAAAAAATAATTTTGTATACTTTAAGTAATTCTAGTACATTTACTTGTTTTAAAATAAATATAGTCTATTAAAAATTAGAATTGAAAATATTTCAAAATTGTAGTTAAATAAAACGTATTCTAACCTAGACATCCCCAAAACATCTTTAAGTATACAAATAGAAAAAATGCCGTAAGAAATTTTTGCCGTTAACAATAAAATTTAAAAAAACCCAGACGACATGTATTTAACGGATGTCAATTCGTTGAAAAATACATTCCTACCCTACCTAAACATAAACCCTTTTTCGAACGAAACTAATAACTGATACAACAAAAGTTAATAAAAAGGAACACGCTACCACCCCTTGTTTGAATGACTGAATCTCTCTCTGTGTCCTTGGAAACAATAAATTATGAATTTTTCTGTGCCTTTAAAACTCAGTAAATTTAAAAAATAAGTTACTCCAAAATTCGCTTTAGGATGAAATGAAACTAATGTTTTTAATTTAATTACAAAATTAAATTCGAAGCTTTTAGCTTCCATTTTTGAAACATGGTTATTACTGTGTAGCGAAAAAACATATTTTAAATCAGTTAATTTATGATATTAATGTTCTGTAAATTTACATTGAGCATTATTTGGTAAAAATATATATATATATCAATAAGAACACCGGATTATATATCTTACTGTTCTTTCTTTATATATATATATATATATATATATATATATATATATATATATACTAGCTGAGGTATTCGGCGTTGCCTGGGTGTACATGGCTGCAATTGTATAACTGCATCTAGAACTGTCTGCCTGCGTCTTTGTTTGCATGCATCATCGTTGGTATACTAATATACTCCTCCCTCATCTTTTTACGGTATGTTCTTCGCAAGTGTTTGATTGTTCTTAATAAATTGATAAAACCTTATTTTGTGGTCGTTGCTCGTGGTTAAATTTTTTCAATGTTTTAGATATTAAGTAAATTTCCTATGGCCATAATAACTTTCAAATAGTATGGCATTGTTCACAAATCTAATAATCAAACAAAAACATAGATAAAGTGTCAGAGCTTGATTTAACTACAAGTGCAAACGCATGAACGCCCCTCCTTCTTTACACGTTTACTGTAAAGCTGGGTTTAATAAAAGATTCTTTGCGAATTTTTCCCTCTTAAAGCTTCAATAATCCTTCTTAAACAGTCTTTGCGTCGAAGATTGTTCAAATGCAAATCTTATAACTATCTAGTCATAAACTAACAGATCACCAAAGAGACTTCCTAAACTTAGGGCCAAATTGCCATCTTAAACCTAAATTTGACCTTGAAATTCTACACCAGTTACTATCCCAATTTGAGGCGCGTGGAGACATAGCAGTTCACACAGACCTGAGAGACCTAACCTTATCCTCAAAAACAACAACACACCAGCTAAGTCAAAATTACAACGAACGAACATTATCTATGAGTTCAAATGCCCCTTAAGGAACTGTGTTCCTGATCAAACCGAACTCATAAATAATTACATCGGACACACAACTACATGCCTATCCAGACGCCTTACCTTACACCTATCTGACCAGAGATGCATTAGAACCCATTTAAACACCCACACAAACCTACCAGACTCCATTGGAAACATAGTAGTAGAAAACACATAATAAACTCATCCACTTGTAAAAAAATAAAAGATTAAAAATAATGGAAGCCCTAATAATAAAAAAGAAAAAGACAACTCTTAACAATATTAACTACGAACAAGGCCACAATGTGCTAACCGTTTTCGGAAAATAAAACACTTCTATAAAACACTAAAAGCAAACACATAACACACTCGTTTAAACTGAAAAATAAAATCATCCTTGATAATGGCTAAAAGTATAGCCGAAAGCGCTCGGAACTATAGAATATTTGGACAATTTATACCCACTCTGTGTCCCCCCAAAAAAGCTCTTGTGCGAACACAAGAAAAATTAAATAAAAAGCTTAACCGTAGTATCCTGTATGTCGTTTTTAATTAAACATGCATAAATGAAGGATTGCTGCCTAAATACACAATATATATATATATATATATATATATATATATATATATATATATATATATATATATATATATGTACAGGTGTAACAACAAAAGTTGTCCAAATCGTGTAACAGCATGGGATAATTGTCCATTCCACAAAATGTTTATTGCTAAAAAAAAAAAAAAAGGACACTAAACTAATTGAGTTTTTTCCAGGTTTTCAGATAAGACTTTTAGCCATCTTGAAACCATTTTTCGTAAGAATGACTGAAAAACCGCTTGAGTTATTCAGCTAGAAAGAGAACAGGTAAAGTCGTTTTGTTTTAGACCCACTGTCTTCCCAAATGAGCAATGGCGAGTGGAAAATATCATTCAGGACTTCAGTAATGGTACCAAAATTCATAGTCTGTCTTTCATCATGAAAAACCGAATTAAGAACCATCAAGAAATTGGTGAATAAGTTTAAAAAAGAGGGGACAGCAGAGAAGAAAACTGGATTGGGAGGTCACGACAGATAGAGGGATCATCCTTTTAACTTAGAACTAAGTACATTCTTTTTGTTCAAAGTAGAACCCAATAGTGTTATAAAAACCTCGGAGAATTCCGGTAAAATATCTTTAACCATTTCTAAGATGTAACAGGTCAAAGCTTAATCTAACAAGTGCACAATTTTGCAGTTACCCCCGGTAACATCATCACTTGATAAGACACAGAGTGTGTTGAAACAAAATGGCTATTTTTGTAGTGATTTTATAACATACTTATGTTATAAATTTTTTTTTTTTTATAAAAACTAATTATATATATATATATATATATATATATATATATATTTATATATGTATGTATGTATTTATGTCTATGTGTGTGTTTGCGTCAGCACACCGGCGACAATTTGCTTCATACTTAAACGCTGTCATTAGACCTGACGATTGCTTTTAAACATGAAACAGACTGTTTCCGCAGGTTCTTGCCCGTAATGTTCACATTTTTTTACGTACGCTGTCCCTGATATCAAGCACTTTAACCCATAAATATAGCTATATATATATATATATATATATATATATATATATATATATATATATATATATAGAGAGAGAGAGAGAGAGAGAGAGAGGGAGGGAAATAACTGACTATCTATCGTTGACAAAGTTTCAGTGATTTTGACCTAGTATACATTTCCGCATTAGAATTTTTCAAGATTTATTATTATATTAAATAAAACAATTGCCCGAGCACTAATTGCGCACACGATGGTTACAACGTTTTTTCTTTCTTTTGGGGAATTATCACTTGTAAAATGAACAATGCGTCCTAGATTACAGCACCCACCCTGAAGTAATTTCCTTCTTGGTAGCGGGCCGGTATTCAAAGTTAAACTGCTGTTAGTTTTTCTCCCCATAGGCACAATACAAGTAAAACCTGATATGTGTATGCATGTGTCTGCTGAGGAGAGAGAAAAAGAAATAAATAGAGAGATAGAGAAATATATATATATATATATATATATATATATATATAGAGAGAGAGAGAGAGAGAGAGAGAGAGAGAGAGGGGAGAGAGAGAGAGTGAAAGAATTAAAATGTTATCAGGGAAATTAATACTGCTCCATTGCAAGATCTTATGAAATGAAAAAAAAATAATTGAAAAGACAAACTTATTAAATAGGAGAGATCGAAAAATCTAACAAAAAAATGACACCTGATGACGTAAACCAGTCGCTAAAAAGTGACACGCTTTCTTCAAAACACATTATTGAGTTTTTATTTGCCCCTTGCTTCAAAGTTTTGGCACTTTTTCTTTTCTAAGATAATAGGCTCATTTATTTAATTTTTCACACACCTTCTACTTCTTAATGTGCCTTGCACCCTCAGCAGGATTATGGCTCTCCACAACTTCATGTCCCTTGTTGCTCCTAAACTTTGTCTTTCTGTTATTTCTCCTAAGCACTGTTCTGCGATTCACTTACTCAAGCTTATCAAGTGTATTATACGTTGCTTTCCCCTGTCCCTCTTGCCCTCTTTTTGTCTCTTGAGTATCAGATTTTCCAATCCCTCCTTTCTCATTATATGCCCCAGTAACCTCAACTGTCTCTTCCTGATGCTAAGTATTAATTTCCTTTTCGTTTCCATTTTCTTCAAAGTTTTCCTTAAAAATAAACAGTCAACAAAGAAATCCTCCTCCTCTATATGCCGTGACCCTTCAGGACGTCAACGATCATAGCCCCCCAAAACTTCCTATTCCCCGTAGCTCTTAGAAACGCTTTATTTTTTTGCCATGTACCCCTTGTTGGGTCATCAATTCACAGAAGCTGGTCTCGTAGGTAGTCCAGAAGCATTTTTTTTGCATTTGATGTCCTGTGGGTGTCAATTTCTCCAAGCCATCCTTTCTCATTATATGTCCAAGAAAATTCAGTTGTCGCTTTCTAATTCTCAAAATATCCTTTTTGTTTCCCTTTTCCTTAAAACTTCCTCGTCAATCACATGTGCATCAATTTATTCTCATTATCCTTCTGTAGAACCACATTTCTGTTTCCTTCAGTTTTCTCTTCATCTGCAAGGATATTGTCGAGCCTTCCCGGATTGATATTAAATAACAATCCAGCACTCTTTGCTTTGTTTCTAACTATATCTTCCTATTTCTTAATACTTTGCTTGGCTTTTGGAAGACATGTTATGCTATTACAATGCCTCTTCGGATTTCGATGTCATATTTATCAACGCTCGTCCCCACCAAAAAAATTTACAGAGAATAATATAATCAATTATATAATACAAAATAAAATATATAAAAATACAATAAAAATTGGCATCAACATTTTAACGTACAAGATATGTTATGCTATGGTTTTAGCTTTTCTTACTCATAAAAGATGAAATCCCGTTGAAATTTAAAAGTGTCTCATGACAGAACTGAAATATGGATAGCCAAACATGACACAATCAAAATATTCCTCCAAATGACAAAAATATATTTCTAACATGAAAACAGACTCCTATGACGGACAACAGTTTAGAAATATAATAGACAATATCTACGAAAAGTGTTAAAATTAAAAAAAAAATAGTTACGTGTATAAATAAAATAGAAAACTGAATCAAATGTCTTTGACAGACATACTTATGGGAAATGCATCGCTATGTAATAAAATTAGCTTAATCTGACAAGTCTACAATAGCTGAGCACACAGCGTGAATAGAATTTCTTCAGGAATGGCTTGTTAGAGTATCTATGACGAATGCTCATAAGTGGGACGAAACATTTTTTGACAAAAGAAATCTATCTTAACGTGTTGCTCTGAATTCAGTTTCAGTATAGAAACGCCGACAACCAATTAGATTCCGAGATTCAAATCTGAAGCTGTAAGCGTGTAAAGTTTTGTATTAAAATGAAAATAAAGAAAATATATAGTTTTAATTAAGATTCAACCTCTATAAAAAAAAAGTTTTGTTTTTAACTTACGGCATTCGAAAAGACAATATCTTTAGAAAAAAAAACATAGATATTTGATCTGAGTAAAACCTGAAAAAAGAAAGGCACTTGTGACATTCGGTCGATTTCCTGATTGGATGGACATTTTTTTGTTGAACGAAAGTAAAAGATCAACATGACGAATCACTATAGCGAAAGACTTTCAAATTCGACAAGCGTTGTATGAGATCTGTAGTGTAAACTTTAGAGAAACTGACTCCAGATAAGTATAGAAAAAAATCATCATTATCATCAACATCTGTTTGGTTTTAGGGTCGCTTCGTAGCTGAATATCTGGCCATCTCCTTTCATATGTCTCGATTGCTTGTAAATATCTGCGTCTCTGTGAATGATTTTCCAGTCCAGTTAGTAACATTGTCAGTCAATTTTTTTCTCCTTTTGCCTAAGGTGGTATCTTGCAGGATGGCAGTGGACAGATTTTGTCCGTTCTTATAAGATGTACATACTATTTCAATTCTCTCTTCTTGGCCGTGAATATGAGGTCTACAACTGGGCTTGCTTTTGTATAATGGTGTCTTCCATTACAGTCATTTGTTATCTTGTTATATAAGAGATGTCGAGGTTGGTTCTAACAACCCTTTTCTAATGCTTGGATTATAGGAGACAAACAGTATAATCCAAAAATCCAAGAATTTGTTCTTCGTCACGTATGATAAAAGGAAATCTCATCTTTATTTTCTCAACAAATTCTATTAACTACTTGATGGAAACAGATAGGAAGGTTCCGTTTTCTCTCTTTATGATCGTTGTTTTCTGTGTCCAACGGAATAGGTTTTCGGTTGGCCTCGCTAATAAGAAACATCTTTTTTGTGTGTCTTTTTTCGGCTCCTTACCCACAATACCAAGAGAGTGGTGTGTCGGCACATTAAAACAATCAATATGCATGAAAACCAACAAGATATAAAGAATCATTAATTAAATCTTCTTTCACGGATCAAGTTGTGGTCCAGAATTTTAATATTTTTCCAAGTTTCAGTGAAATTAGCAAGGAATTTACTAATAAGGTAAAAATAGTCACAGCTTTAAATAACAGGGAATATGAAGTTTTAAATCGACCTTTTATCACGTGGTCTTCAAGAGAATCTGTTAGAATCAAATTAGCATTTGGGGTGCTCGATTATTAAAAACAAAACGTAATTCTCGTGTAATAAATTTACTAAGATGTTATTGCATCAAATTGCAAGCGTATTAACTATATTTCGAGTAAAATAAGTGAAAGTAGAACTGGCTTACCAATTTTAAATTCCACCCGAGTTCATTGCGTTCACTTTCGCAGTAATGTTCTTGAGAAAGATACGAACCCATCTCTTCTCCCGCCAACTATGGGTTAAATAGTAGGATTAATTGATCTCTTTTGCTTTGATTGGCAACAAGACAAGTCTGAATTCAAAACTGGTGGTGTATGTGGCTCCATAAAAATCTACTTGTTAGAGAAGCTACAACAGTTAAATCTAGCGTGATGAGGCCCTGACTCAAATTTGGCGAATCTTTGTTTCTGTATTGTACAGGGCACTAAATAAGAGGAGGAAAGTCAAAGAGGGACATGGATAAAAACATTATGAAACTGTGTATAGTAAAATAAGAAAACCTGAGATTAAATATAAATAGGTGAGCAAGTGTGGACAATGATTTCTGAACATGTATCTTCATCTTGCTTGTTATCATCACAAACTTTTAGATACAGTATTATATATTCTACTTTAACTATGTATTGTATGTATTTTGTAATACATCTCTTTATTTCATCCTACGGACAACATTTTCCGTATTTGTGGCTATCTTGTATCAGTTATTTTTTTCTTACTTAAAGTGATCTGAAAGGAGACGATGGAAAATATACTGGCCGAAATGTTCAGTCTATTATATCCGCAACGCGGTCACTCGACTTAAAGTATAATAGCGATTATTCCTCGTCTCATAAATAAAGAAAAAAGATAAAATTCTGTTTGTAAAACAACAGGTCTACAGATGCAGACATTACTCGTCAATAGTCAAATGTTTTCGAAATTTACCCTCTTATTTGGTCTACCAAGTTGGGAGTCAGATCACGCAGGGAAGATCGTTGCCTCTTCCTCGGTTCGTTTGCAAGGTGAAAAGATGTGTGATGATAACGAGATTTTAACGAGACGTCTTTCACTTTTGACTATAGATTACTTCCATGCTTCGTTGATCTGGTCTTGAATTGTCAGCAGAGCGAGACGGAAGCGGAACACAAAGCAAAGACGGCACCACCTCCGTTATGTAAGAAACAGAAAACTTGAAGAGAAAGGAAATTAAATTATATATATATATATATATATATATATATATATATATATATATATATATATATATATTGACAAAAAAATCACACATTGCATGGATTGTCTGGTCTGAAAGCAATTCAATTTGAAACAGAAATAGAAGCTTTTTTTAAGAAATAAGATTGTAAAACTTTATTTCTATTTGAATTTCTCAGATGAAGAATTATGATTATTTACATTATTTACATGCCATATTCATGTTCTTATTTTTGTAGTCCATACCAAAACGTTTCGGCTCAGACTTCTTCAGATATCTGCCAGTCCGAATAATCTTCAGAGAATTTCCGACTTGACCCATTATTTAATCTAATCGCTGTCAGTGAACCTGGATGTGTCGTCTTGTTCATATTCAGTACTGCTCAGTTATTGCTCGCTCTGTTTCCACTAATTCTGCATTTGTTCTACCCGGCTCTTGAATTAAACTCAATTAATATGTCACCAGATTATTGAAACAACACTTTATTCTAATAGGCTGTTCATTTATTTAAAATAGTCCTGGGTATGATGATAAACTACACCCGGCAGCAAGGCCTCTGATCGGGAGATTTTTGGTTTAGAGGAGTAGGTAACAATTGCAGTTGATCCCAGGTCCACCCTGGCCCGGAGTGGTAACACCTGTTAGGGTCCCCTCTATGGGCAAATAGTAAACCCCCAAACACTATGAAAGTATAAAAATACATTTTTATGATAAAAAAAACCAGCAATACATTTTTTCTACAAAAAAATTACCGACAATATCTATATATAAGAAAATGACCAACAAAACATTTTATCTGTAGTTGAAGGTATACAATTTCGTTCAAAATATTTAGATTTCGGCATTAGATAACCAATCAAGTTTGATATGCCACTAAACAACCCCCCCACAACCAATTTATTTTAAGATATTTTAAATGAGCTTAAAATTAGAAAAGTAATATCTAAAAATATTTATCGCATATAACAGTTATATAAAGAAGGCCAAAGAACACACCGACCGAAATGTCTTGGAGTCGACTAATATAACAAATATGAACACAACAGTTCAAATATTTTGTGGAATTATATTCGTCACTCTAAAAGGAAAGTAAGCTGACATACGTCATTTTTAATTGTTTTCCATTCTTGAAAGGAACAATCTGATATTCTGGTACAAAGACCTTTTGTGAAATTAGGTCCCAATTTAAAAAAAAAAATTATGGATTTTTTAATTTTTTTTATTTATAAATTGTTGTTACTCTTTTCATAAAAACTGCATTTGTTTCCCTTTAACAGTATACTGACAAAAATGTATGCGTATGTGCTTGTTGTGTGCGCTTATGTGTGATTGTGTGTTTGTGAGCCTGCATAAATTTCTTAGTGTCTGTATTCAAAAACACTTGACTGTGTCATAGAAAATTAATAACAGTCTCTTTCTTCAAAAGGCTATCTTTCGTCTGTTTCTATTTTATGTATTTTATTGTCAACTCCCGTTTAAAAACACGTGTTTCAAAATTCTCTTTAACCTTTTCAATAAAATTACGTCTTCCCTGATATATACTCATACTCGAAGTTACCGGAAGCGAAACTTTGAACGAACCTAATTAAAACCTGGAATATTTCGAGTGAGAAAAAAAATCGAAACAAAGAAACAATATCATTCGTTTGTATTCCAGGCGCTTCTCTTACCAGACGTAGAAATTTTGTTTAAAATATGCAATTATTTTCATGACAATTATATTTCTATGAAATTTGTATTGAAGCTAAAGGGAAAAAAATCATGGTGTTTATTTTGCTTGCTGAATACCTACAGTGCGCAAAATATAAAACTGAAGAATAATCAGTGTGTGTGTGTGTTTTTAAGTGTACACGACGCCATTTTACCCTGAGTGTTTCATTCAGATGAGCGAGAACGAAAAAATGGAAAGAAAGAAAAAACAAAGAGAAAGAAGGATAAAGCAAGAAAAAGGAATTTTTTTTAAGTAAAATTTTTGAAGAGATTAGGAACGTAGAACAAATTATTGATATAAAAATCGTCTCATTCACCAAATAATAAGGATGACGTATTTTAAGCAAAAGGCCACCTGTTTCCATTTTCTCTTTTTGTTTTTTTGGGTTTTTTTTACAGCCACGCACGACTTTAGAAAACAATGTCCAAAATTCTTCACTCAGAGATATAAAAAAACGCAAAAATAACATAAACGTACATGATGCTTTTTTTTTCTTTTTTTTTTTTTTACTTTTCTTTGTCATCAGTTTATTAGCTATCTTTTGATTTCGATGAACATATTTTGTCATTTTTATTTTCCGAAAAAGTTTTTTCTCTTTATATATATATATATATATATATATATTTTTTTGCAAATAATGATTCTTATGTTTGCTGCTATCTTCGATTTTAAAACATTTTGTCATTTGTTTTCGCTTCAATATTCTTGCTGCATTTATTTCTAACTTTTAAAGGACTGATCAAATTGTGCCAGCTGTTGGAAATTTTATGATAAAATGTCATTATGCTATGAATTATTTGAACTATTATCTCCATTATTATCTCCATTATTATCACTACGCTTCTTATTATTATCTCCATTATTATCTCCATTATTATTATTATTATTATTATTATTATAATTATTTATTATTATAATTATTATAATTATTATTTATTATTATAATTATTATTATTATTATTATTATTATTATTATTATCTCCATTATTATCTCCATTATTATCACTACGCTTCTTGAAGTTCATGTTGTATCCTGTTGCTGTTAAAAGCGATTCAGTATGCTTTACTTTTTAAAAGGAACAGCTGGTAATTTATAAACTGAATTAACAAAAGTATGTGTTAAGGAAACCTTGGCATATTTCTGGAAGGATATTAGAATAATCCAGAAACTATACTGGCAACAAACCACCTGCATACGGATAGAAATGAATTCAATAAATATATGAAAACAGAAAGGTGTGTAAGACAAAGTTATGTCTTCTCAACCTATGCAGTGAGGCGATTTTGAGAAAATTAGAAGTCTTACCAGGATTCATTATTGGCGCCAACAAATTAAAAAAATAAGATATACAGTGTTGATAGCAAACACAGAAAGTAAACTACAAGGACTCCTACAGAATGTATGATTGTTAGCAAAATAAAAAGCCAAATATACAAGTTACAAATTGGAGATACCAAAATCAAACAAGTACAACAATTGAAATATCTGGGAAATGCACTCAGTTAACTACGTAAGATTAACGGTAAAACTTTCGCAACTACTAACGTAAAAAGATTTCAAATAATAGTATAAAACATGCTCAAATAACATCGTAAAACTCCCTCAATGAACAACGTAAAACAACCTCGACTAACAGTGTAAAATTACCCCAATTGCTAACGCAAAACAACCCTCAAATAATAGCGTTAACCACCCTCAAATAACAACGTAAACTACCCTCAAGTAACTGCGTAAAATGACCTCAAATGCTAACGTAAAATGACCTCAAATTAAAACGTAAAGTGCCCTCCAATAACAGCGTAGAATGACCCCAACTTACAGCGCAGAATTACCTCAACTATTACCGAAAAATGACCTGAAATAACAGCGTAAACGGCCATCAATTAACAGCGTAAAACGACTTCAACTAACAGCGTAAAATGATCTCAATTAACAGCCTCAAATTCCTCAAATTCTCACGTAAACTAGCCTCAAATTCCTCAAATTCTCACGTAAACTAGCCTCAAATAACAGCGTAAAAACTCCATCAAAACGCCTTCATATAACACAGGTCTTCAAAATAAATGTTATTGAAATTATTTCATTGTTTCATTCATTATTTTCCTTGCTAGGTAGTGATTTATCTCTGAAACATTTTATGGTAAATATACATTTAAAATGCTTTCATTATCATATTCTTCATCTTCATCTGCAGTATTTTCTTCTTCTTGGTGAGTTTCTACATGATCAAGATTAACACTCCCAATAAGAATTGTTAGATCAGTTCTATGGGTCTTGTTGGATAATCAGAATTAACAATTCATGATTGTCTCTGTTGCATCTTGAATTTTACAGAAATAAAAATAACAATCATTCCTTTGTTTCATGAGTTCTCTTCATATCAGTGAAATGTCAGAAAGAAGAGTTTTCTTTTTGAGTTTGAAATGTTTTCCTGGTTCCCCAATACAAAGAAGATCTCCACTATGAAGGACCTACTCTTTTTGCCAATCCCCTATTTTATTCCACTGTCGACATAATATGCTTTTCTTTTTAATCAAATCCTTGTCATTCAGTCTCTCTTTCTTTCACTACAAATTTTCAACAAAAATAGTAGAAAAGATCAAGAGAGTTGTGGGGTCACTCACATCATCCAAGCAGGAATAGCCACGTGTCCACAGGAATAAAAAAAATATAAAAATACAAAGAAATAATATTCAAAGTATGTTAAATTATAAATTAAAATTATATAGTTTTATTTATTTTTAGTGGACTGGTTTATGTGTATTTTAGTTGGATGTTTTTCTAAAAGAAGAAAGTCACTTTGTTTTATGTCTAGCACGGTGACGAGGAGAGGAAATGAAAATCTTGACCCTTTCAGGGTTCTTAGGGAAGAGTGTGAGTTCAGCTTTTCTTGGCGCGAAGTATACGTTTTCAGGTAGGAAAAGTTTTCTGTTGCCTGCTGTGATAACTTTTATGATTTTGGTTTTATTTATTCTATTTAAAAAAAAAAGTTTTAATGTTATTTGTTTTATTTTATTAGTGATATTCATTATTATTTTCTATTTTTATTTATTAATAATGTTTTCCCTACACAGTCCACAAAAAGTTCCAGACTTCATGATTATTAACAACACAACAACATTCTAATTATCAGTAAAGAAAAAAAAAACATCAATTCGTATCTCATTATGTCTTAAGTAAATCAACAATATTTTATATCATAACAGGTATTTTATCAGAGAATGCAACACCAGACATCTCCAAATGTTAAACATTCTGCTTTCTAACGATATGATTCATTAATGTGTTATACTCTAGCAATATCTTTTTGATATAATAACTGTATTTTTAATCGTGTATTTAATATCAGGATGTACTGATTTCAAAGATATATTTTAATTGAAATGATATATTTATATATATCGAGAGAACTTATAATGAAAACTAAAAATCGTTTCAGAAAAATATTAGGTCAAGAAGAAAAATGCTTTACATTTTTTTAATTCAGCACCTAAAATTGTATATTCCTTGAAATAACGAAAGCCATTTTTTTTCAAAGTATACTTGCATAATCATTGTTCTATTGAAGTAACAGCGTAAAATCTTGACTGCTTTCCTTCCCTCAGAAGCGAACTGCGGCCACGCATAAATTGTGTCAAGTCGTTGTGACAGCAGAGCGGTGAGATACTGCACAGCTCGGCTAATATTGATAGCGTCTCCGATTGGAGATCAACACCTGAGCGGGGCCCAATAAGAAACGAAGAGATTGTTTGCTGTCTACAGTGAACAGACAACTTCCTGCTTTTCTGCTGTGTCTTCCGCGAATAAACAGACGCTGACAAATCACACTTCTCCAGGTTTAGGCAGATGTATTTGCTTGAAGGTTCCGAATCGGGACGAGCAAGTGCATTGTATGATCTTTTTCTACCTAATATGTGAGCAGATGATTGTGTTTTTATGTTTGTCAGACTTAGAAATGCGTGTGATTTTGTGTGGCAAGCACTCAAGCAGAAACGCCGAGGCTTTATATAGAGAAAGAAAGAGAGAAGGTGTGCGTGTAAATAAGTCGGTTTGATTTGGACGCATGTTATCCGAGAATGTCGGAGGTTAGAAGGACGACTGACTGATAGAATTTATGTTCTAATGACATCCAAATGAAGTGGGGACACACAAGTGCGTGTCGGCCTTGTTGTGTGTCAGTTTCCAGGAAGATAATTGACAGATTTCCAAACAAGCATCGAAGTATTTCTATGATTATATATGTGAGAGTGTGGGTGCGTGTGTATTAATGATTTCTCACGTGTTGAGACCAATTCAAGTAATTTATTTCCCTTGACACAATTCTCATAACTAAAACATATTTAAAGTCAAGAGACAGGCCGAATTCCGGTTAACGTTTGGCTCTCTTTCAAAATCTTGAACAACTACAACAGAATGACAAAACATTGCAATCTAGAAAGATCGTCTTTTGGGTTCAAGTTGTGTTCTGTACTATTTACGAGAGCCAGTCTCAGAAAAAACAAAACAGAATAAACATGGGAGGATTTTACACAAACTTCAAAAAAGAAAAAAAATTAACTCAGCTTATAATAATAGATGCAAAAAAAAACTTGAAAAGATGTAAAAAAAAAATCCTGAACTTGACAAATAGATCGCTATAAAGGTAACGTTTTCAGATTAAAAAAAAATAATATCGATTTTTTTTTAAATTTTAGAACAAATAAAAACAACGACAAGCAATTTTTTGAAATCAGTTCTTGTCTTTTTAAGACCGTCCAAGACAAATTAGAATTATTAAAAGGGGAATTAAAAGATGGAAATATAAATAGAATTAGTAAAAATATTAAAAATAATTATTACATTAAAAATAGCATTCGAAGCAGAATGATTAAAATTAGAATTAAAAATATAACAATTATAAATAGAATTAAAAAATATAATAATTAAAAATAATATTAAAATTAGCGTTAAAAGTAATAATAATTAGAAATAAAATAATTAAAAATAATCTTAAAAAGTATAATATTTAAAAATGGAATAATTAGAAACAATATTAAATTAGGAATTAAAAGTATAATAATTAAAAATAGAATAATTAAAATATACTGACTAAAAATGGGATTATTTAAAAATAGAATAATTAAAATGTCTGCAATAGAAATAAAGAAAGAATGAAAACGAATAAGATTAGAAATACATTTCGTTAGTTTTACATTGCAATACTAGTTTAGAAAGAGTTATGGAGACTGGATGCTATTTACTAGACATATATCAGGCTTTTCACAAGGGCACCTAGTGAGGATTGAACTCAATACTCAGTAATACTGGTCAACTGGGGTTATGGAGACGAGAGAGCGGAAGGAACAGTTATGCTACTCTTACTTTTATTGATACTAAAACATACTAAAACATGCAATCGGATGTTTTTTCTATGAAACATTTTTATGTATTCTCCACAAATATGTTAATGATCCGTTTAATATAAAATAACGATAGAATTTTTGAGAAGGTGTTAGCAAGTTCTGGGTTAAATCCACTTACAAAAATAAGTATTCTAATGTTTGTTGCCAGTCGGATTTAGTAACATACACTTTATTTTGCTTTGCCCAGAGCTTGAAGCTAGCAAAATAGAAATAAAAGAGTGTGTTGGGATCTGTTTACCTATGTTTTTGTCGCTCTCTGAGTGTAGGAATCCTATTCATTTAACAACAGCAACAGCACATCTTTTAAATGAAACATATAAAAAAGGTTATTTTCTGAAGGAAAAGTAGAAGCAGAAAGTCATTTGAAATAAAATTTATATATCCTTTTCAGAAATATGCAATTACAATAAAATATTCAATTTTACATGCAGTGAAATTTGTTTCATAAAATAATTAAGTGTGTGGACAGATTTACTTCATGACAGTCAACCTAATGTCTTTGTGAGATCGTAGACAAAAGCTTAGTTTGATGGCTGTTGGTTATTCCCTTCTGTTGTGTGCGTGGACAAGGCCTTAATCGGCGACTGCTGGCTAATCTCTTCCATTGTGTGTATGTGCGAACGCACGCGCGTGTGTGTACGCACGTGTAGATCAAACTGACCTCGGAAATTTTTTGAACCTCGAGAGGCCGTATGTTTCTATTTTTATATCCGTAATGTAGATTCAAAATCTAATTTCAGATAGAAGTGTATATTGTTTGAATACAAGGTTTTCATAAATTAGAAAATAATTTCACATTGGCTCACGTAAATCTTTTTCTCGAATTTTCGGGAGTGGTGAAAGAGAGTTATTATTGTTATTTTCTAAATAGTTAAAAAAAATAACACATCTACAAATACGTCGACAGTACCGGGCGTAACAGTAAAATTGTCCAAATCGTGTAACAGCATAAGTATCCACCCCACAAAATGTTTAATGCTTAAAAATCTTTAAATTAATTGAGTTTCTTTTTTCCAGGTTTTCAGATAAGATAATTAGCCATTTTGACGCCATTTTTCATAAAAATCTCTGAAAAAACCCTTTGAGTAATTCAGCTAAAACAGAGCAGATTAAAACTGTTTTGTGTCAGATGACTGTCTTCCCAACTGAGCAATGGTGTGAGGATAAAGATCATTCAGGCCTTCAGTAATGGTACGAATATTCATACACTGGCTTCCATCTTCAAAGTCCATTCAACAACCATCAAGAGAACGGTGAATAAGTTTTAAAAAGAGGGAACAGTAAATAGGAAAACTGGATCAGTAGGTCACAATAGTAAGAGGAAATATCATTTCTACTTAGAGTTAAAGAAATCAATTAGAAAAGATCCAACATAATTCATAAGACGTTTGGCGCGTGAGAGAGTAGTTTCAACTATGACAGCCCAAAAGCAGCGAAAAAAAAACCCCACAAAACTTGAAAATGAAATCTTACGTGAAACCTGTGAGGCGTCTTCTTACACCATGACAGAAAGTTAGACGGTTAGAGAGCGAAGGTCCTCTTGAATAAGTTTGAAAATGATCCTAAAATATATATATATATATATATATATATATATATATATATATATATATATATATATGTGTGTGTGTGTGTGTGTGTGTGTGTGTGTGTGTGTGTGTGAACTTTCTTTCAATAATTCTTGAGCTTCCGATCCATAGCTATGATTAATTAATGATGAACATGTCATTTTTCGTTTATGATCGATTTCACCACGATACTTCTGTTATGCTTAGAGAGTAATAATACATTCTTATTGCTCAAAGTAGAGTTCAATAGTGTTATAAAAACCTTGGAGAATTCCAGTAAGATATCTTTAATCATTACAAAGATACAACGGTTTAAATCTAAATCTAACAATTGGATAATTTTGCTTTAACAGGATTTGGACAGTTTTGATGTTATACTACGTATTTGCCCTAATAATTATTGTTTATCAAATAAACCTTCTTTTATTGGTTGAAAAATATATAGAGAGAATTTCATTCTTATAAGTGACTCAAATAAAGATAGAAGGTGAATATTTTGATACACAATTTCTTATCTCACGTAAAATTGTATGAATTTAAAGCGAATGATATTTGGTCAGTCAAAATATTTTTCCTTTCTCTATTTGGTGTTTTTTAAATTTTAAGAATTGTTTCGTTTTCTTTTTGTAATTATAGATGTAACATTTTAAAGGTTCTTGCATGCTCGAAAAAATTATTGTTGTTTAGCAAAGATTCTGTTTGTTTTCTATGCTAAAGACTAATTAATGGAGACTCCGACATTCTTTTTCCCAACATATAAAACTTGATGTTAACAGGCGAACTGATTACTACTTACCGGCAGCGAGGAAGACACTTGAACACGGAAGACTATCTCGGAGGCTACAGTTGCTGATGAACCTGGTAAATAAAATTGTCTTGAATGTCAAGAAAATGATAATGGATAAATTCTTACAAGTAATTCACTGACAAAGAAAACTACACGTTAAAGATTTGACATTTATTCATTCATTCTTTTAATTGCTAAAATGAGGATTTTATTTTTATTTTTGCAATATTTGTCTTTTCTTCTATCATTTGAGAAATTACTACATTATATTCGTTCTTTCTCTCTCTCTTTCTCACTTTTTCTTTTTCTCTTTATATATAGTGGCCTGACGATTGCGTCTAGCATGAAACTTTCTGTCGCCTCTAAGTGTTGACTTCAATGTTCACTTTTATATTCACACACGCTCTGTCTCTGATATTGAGCACTTTATTCCATAAATATAGCACACCTTAAGAGTATATTTCTTCATTCATATATATATATATATATATATATATATATCTTTCTTTTTCTTTCTCTATTTTTCTTTTAATCTTTCTCTTTCCCCTTATTTCTCTCTCTCTTTCTTTCTTTTTATATCTCTCTCTCCCTTCATTTTCTCTCTCTTTCTTTTTCTCTCTTCTTCATCATCTTTTTTTTTCTTTCTATCTTCGTCTTTCTTTTTTTTTCTCTATTTCTCCCATTATCTTTCTCTTTTTTCTCCCTCATTCTCTCTCTCCTTTTATTTTTCTCTTTCTTTCTTTTTCTCTCTCTTTCTCCTTTCTTTTTCTTCCATTCTCTCTCTTTCTCTGTCTCTCTCTTTCTCTCAATTTCCTTTTCTCTTTATATCTCTCTTTCTCTCTCTCTCTCTTTCTCTTTCTTTTTCTTTATCTTTCTTTTAATCTTTCTCTCGCCTTATTCTCTCTCTCTTTCTTTTTATATATCTCTCTCCCTTCATTTCTCTCTCTCTATTTTTCTCTCTCCTTCACTTTCTTTCTTTTTCTCTTTCTATCTCCGTCTTTCTTTTTCTCTCTCTTTTTCTCCCATTATCTCTCTTTCTCTTTATTTCTTTTTCCCTCATTCGCTCTCTCCTTTTATTTTTCTTTCTCCTTTCTTTTTCTTTTTTTTTTCTCTCTCTCTTTGCAAATTGCATTGCTTCCTTCAAATTTTTCTTCAATTATCTCACAAACCTTATGTTTCATTCATTTTTTTTTATATAAATTATCTCCTTCTTTGACTGGCACTTGTTATCTTCAATCTTTCATCCATAATTCTTTCCTCCATTGCGTCGGTAGTGGGTTTGATGCAGCAACTCGTGTAGAGTTGAATATATCAAACATTCAAGAGATGAACTGAATGAAATAGTGTCCAAGCTATTCACTTCCGCTGTTCGTTTGGCTTCGTAAACAAACAGACTTCGAGTAATTTAAGAGGCTGACAATAATCCGATAAAAAAATTGAACCAACTCGCTCAATTACTGCGCACAATATCAGACGCTTGAATATAAACAGGGGTGTGGAAGCATATGGAACAGACTCTAAATAACGGGAATATGCGAAGAGTATGCATAAGGAAGTGCAGACAACATGGTGTGTGGGAAGCGCATGGAACGATCCTAGATAAAAGGGTGGGAGTTGCACACGGAATAAACCCCAAACAACACGGGTGGGGCAAGCATACTGAATGAAAACCCGATTAACAGAGGCGGTAGAAATATCATAAATCATGAGGCAGACATATTTGCGGCCAAAGCTCGATCATTAGATCCGGACATACAGTTCCATAAAATTTAGCGGGAACTTGAAAATTTGGGCGTAATTTCCGCCTGAAAAATTAAATAGTTTGCTTTGTGTGATTGAACAATAGATTAGGAGACTGGCTACTGGTAAACCTGTGGTTTAACCATATATATTCATACATTCATCATCATCATCTTCATCATCATCAGTTACATGGCAGTGTGTGGTCATAAGGTCGTTACGCAGCTGCGCCCAAGTCTAACACATTGTACTCGATGGCCATGTCTCTACAATACTGTTCATCCACCCTTTGATAGGGGTCTTGCATTTAATGCTGCTGTGTGTCTATCAACTCACATCACCATAAAATTATTACAGGACCTATCCTGTAACAGGGTCGGGGTGTTCTTCATGCCATTCTCTTGTAGTTTCCTTCCCGTAAAAGTTGCATATTTTCCACTGCAGATATTGGGCCCACTCTATCATGTCGATTTTTATATTCAGTGGGTGCTGACACTGGGCAACCTGACACAATATAGTCAATTGTTTCTGAATATTTATCATAGAATATGCATTTCCGGTTAACACAATTTTTCCGTATGTGTACCTGGTAATTTCTCGTTAGCAAGCACTGGTCACGTGCAGCAAGAATAAAAACCTTCACTTTCAGCTTTTAACCCTACACTACGTAACCACTGATAGGTACGGGGTTTGTCTACATTAGCTTGTTTGGTGCTGGTAGAGTATTGGCTTATCTTACCATCGCCTCTGCATTTGGTACATTGCATTTTTTAGGTTCTTTGCCACTGCAGTAGGTGTATTATTGTTTATGTTTGCACTTCTTCACCTATTTGAAATTCCGTTTTGAATTTGTTGGCTTTCTTTATTATTGAATAAAGTTTCTTATTTCTTTCATGTTATTTGACATAGATCATCATCCAGTTTTCTGTAGTTTCCAGATATCTTTGAAGAAGACCGATTGTTGTGGTATTGTAATACAGTTCTAGTTGAACTAATCCTCTGCCTCCTTCGGATCTGGACACATACAAATGATCAACATCAGCTTCAGAATGATGCATGCAGTGTCAAGTGAGAAGCGTTCTCGTTTTAACTATTATTATTATTTTTGCTGTATTTTATTTTTTTTTTCTTTATCATCCAATTTGCCCTGGAATGCAGATTCTTAGGGATCAATTCCCCGATTAATCGCTTTCTAAAATTCATAATATAGGAGCCATAAAAAGTTCCATAATAGCCGATTAATGATGTTTACATTGTATGATGAAAACACATTTCGATTTATACTGATTAGCGTCACATTAAATTCAGGCTAAACAAAATCAGAGATTTTATACTCATACGATCCATTCAAACGAAAGACAAGACGGGAACACTTCAAATTTTATTGAGTTACTGTATTTAAAATTCCTTTTTTTCGTGGTGAAACCAACCATTGTTGAATATTTGAACTTCGTATATTGATATACCTGAATCAATATTCTAAAACAGGTTGATTGGACTCGGATGTGGTTAGGCTTTAACTGCAAAAGGGAGAGAGAGAATGTGTGTGTGTGTGTGTGTGTGTGTGTGTGAGAGAGAGAGAAAGAAAGATAGAGAGAGAGAGAGAGAGAGAGGAGAGGGAAAGAGAGAGCACCTGAGGTGAACTGTGAATGTTAGAAAGCTTGTCTCCGACTATTCGCTATTGTAGCATGATGAGACTTCTCTGATTGCCATACATTTATCTCGCTGACATACTAAAAGGAAGCTTGGTTAAGACATGCACACACACACACACACACATATTATTCAATTTGTTTTCTCTACAGATTTACTCTGAGAACTTTAACACACTGTTGACATGGAAAAGAAAAACACTCTTAGTCAAAAAAAAGAAAAAAAAAAAAAGAGGCTTACACAGGAGAGACTTTTTGAAATTTTCGAATTTCATGTAACTACACAACATTTCACTTTCGTTTAGCATCACTTGGCTTGATGAAGTCGAATAACGAAATGCGTCGTCAAGGACTAAGTACTATTTTCCGATTGTCTATTTTATTAAATTCATCTTCTCTACATATTTATTCTGAGACCTTTAACACACACACACACACACACACACACACACACACACACACACACACACACACATATATATATATATATATATATATATATATATATATATAATGAGAACGAATAGTCCAATTTCGACGTTCGTAACATTCAATTTATATATATATATATATATATATATATATATATATATATATATATATCAGATAAAGATCTTGTTTGTCCGAAAAAGTATATATAACAAGTTATGATAACAATATGTAACATTTTTTGTCTTTCCAGAAAAAAATATCGACCAGGAAACGGTGTTTTGAAGGCAAGCAATCTTTGTGATTGAAGTGCTCAATTATTTTATACTATTTTTGCTCCTCAAGAGCCACTCAAGATAGAGGGTTACTGATTAAGATTGTTATAATGTCATAAACGGAGGGTGGTAAGAAGGGCACATTATGAGGATATGTAGGTTAGATAAATGTTGATCCTAGACTTGAAAAAGTTAAAGAAATAGCGTTTTAATAGCAACAAATAAGATTAAATATTTAATTTATTTGTCCAGTTTTACTAATATATATGTTCCCGGAAATCCCGTTGGGCTCTCTAGGAAAGGGGGTATTAAAAATATACTGCTCTTACTGCTATTAAGCATTATTCTTCAAGTATGAAGTACGTTGGCGTATTTCGTATAAAGGAAAACGTTAAAAATTCCCTTCCTTTCTGCCGTGTGACGATGCCCCACTGTAAACACACATAAACACACACATACACAGACATCTCCACACAAACACGACCCCCGCACTTCACATATACTTCCACACAATCACGTCCACCCCCCCACACACATATCAAATCAGTCGGGTTTCTACTCAAGAATGAAATCAAGAAACTAATTAAAAATGAAAAATAGTGGAATAGACTCAAAGAATAACACCCCAGAACATCCAAACTTTACGGCCAACCTAAACCTCATAAAATTGGTATCACTATGCGCCCCCTTATTACAGGAGTAGTCATCGCCCTCACCCCTTGTTATGGTCCAGGTCCTTGTACCACGGTGATGGTCCAAGGTAGAACCAATAAAGAAGAACACAAACACGTATATGGAATAACACAGATATATTACAAACAGGAATATATACAAAGAAGTAGAAAGTGTTAGTACGAACAATCAGGTTTAGTAGGGAGAACAATGTAGTTTCGACCAGTATCACTATTACAATGTCTTGTAGTAATTGTCTGAACGCGACTCTGTTTCGAACTGCCTCTGACTCGACTGACTGACTCGCTCTGACTGACTGACAGACTCCTGACGGACTTCTGACGGACCTCACTCCAGAATTCAGACTGAACTCCCTGCTTCCTCTTGAGGCGCAGTATTTATTACGTATGGAATTGTCCATTATGTTATTATGGGTAAGGCCCCATAACACACCTAAACTGGCGAAAGCCAGAACAACAATTACAATCCCTGTCTTTGGAACAATCAATTAATGTCATATAAAGAACTCTGGCAGCCTAGTTGAAAAACTAAGCAAAATGAACGTGACCGACATGAGCATGGCCAACCTAGATATAAAATCCTTCTATACCAACGTAAAACTCTCTCTACCAGCAAGTAAAATAATAAAAAAAAATATGCCGACTCATCACCAATCAATGCTCCTTGACATTTAACAATGATTGTTACAAACAAGTATTTGGAATAACAATGGGATCCCCTCTCAGTGGAGTGATGGCATATTTTACCCAAACAATCAAAATACTTACCTTATACTGATGATGCGCTACTTATATACCCTCGTGATATTGATTTACCTGACCGAGTAGATCAACTAAACAAAGTCGAATGCATAATAGAATTCACATACGAAATAGAAGAACACAATTCCTTACCTTCCTGGATATCAAGGTACACCGCGTTAACAACAATTTAAAACACGAATTAACTGACAAAAACGACCTAATAAATTTCTATTCCTATTATAACAACAAAATAAAATCCGGCATAATCATCGAATTCTACCTAAGAGCACTAAGAATATGCAGATCGGATCCTTTACCCGATGAGGAGAAATATATTGAAAACACTTTCAGACTTCTCCAGTACCATAATTATTTTTTATTCAATGCGAAGGCTCATAAATATTCAAAAACAAAAAAATGATTCCTCCTGTGAAACTCAATGCAAAAAATATAAACTCAGCATAAAAGTATTTACTATTACATCCAAAACAATCAAAGACGCAGTCAATACTAAGCAAAACAATAGGCTAAAACCTGAAAGAAGGAGTTTGCTCCAACGCCTGTAATAATTGTCACAAAAATACATATGAGAAAGCTCAAGGAATCTAAATAGAAGATTATATGAATACAAAAGGGACATTTTACAAAATAATATATCAAATGCATTAGTTGCTCACCGTAATGGGACTGATCACAATTTTGACATAAAAAAAAATGCTAATCAGATCAAATGTTAAAATAATTCACTACGACGTAAATGTCTACAGGGTGCCTTAATAGCAAGGTCATCTACAGCAAATTTGCACCCGGGCTCTTACAACATTTTACCATTCCTGGTGGATCTTCTAAAGCTACAGTGTGGAATAATACTTACTTAAAAAGTGTTGGGAAGAAAAGACTCTAAATGAATTCGGCTGATAAAAAAATTATCAGCACCCCTCTGCCGTGCGCATGTGTAGTCCTACCAACATTACAAAGAAGGACGAAATGTGTAGGGAGAGAGAAATAGAAGGAGAGGGAGGTTGCACATATAGATGGGCTATCTCTCTCTCTCTCTCTATATATATATATATATATATATATATATATATATATAGAGAGAGAGAGAGAGAGAGAGAGAAGAACTGATACAGAGAGATATAATATATATATATATATATATATATATATATATATGTGTGTGTGTGTGTGTGTGTGTGTGTGTGTGTGTATGTATGCCTTGAACAATAAAAAATGTTCAAAAGTAAAATTTCAGGCACACTATGTTGTATAGTAATATTTTGTTTTATTTTTTAAATTGGGTTCGTCGACTCGTTTCGACTAGTATGACCATCATCAGGAGAAAAATTAATGTTTGTTAGTAGCAGTGAACTACAAGGATGAATGACTGTCTCTGAAGAAGGTGAACATTGCTTTTAGTTTTCATTTGATATTTTTATCCTTAAATTTTGGTCAGTCCTTGTATTGTTCAAAGGCCTTATCAAGTTCTTTTACGGAGAGCCTGGGAGACTTATGAGTCTCAAATTTAGCTTCGTAGTCATTGTGACAGCTTTATTGGTTGCTGGGAAGTGGATGTGTTTGTTATGTGTATGTTATCTTTTAGTTTTTCTGGAGTGTGTGTGATGTATGTATGTGCATATATTTGTATATATATATAGGAGACCTCATCACCGCTGCAAGCATGTGTGTCTGGTGTGGATGAGGGTGAGAGGGGCTAGGGGAATCAGCTTGGGTCGTTTATGGGTGATGCCCTCTTCTATGTTGTAACAGTAGAGTATATTCAACTATGCAGAGATTATAATGTATGAGAGAGAAATATTGGTGGGGGGGGTGACCTTTGTAGTTATATATTATATACTGTGCTGTTTAGTTTGCTGTTAAATCAGTCATGATAAATGATTTGCTGCGCAAAGTCCATTTGTCTTCATGTTCTTCTCGTATTTTCCTAACTTTATCTTTGGTGTCTAATTCTATTCTTTCAATAATAACATTTCTAGGCGGAAAGGTTGTTCTACATGTAATAATCTTTCGTGGGTAGCCGACTTAATCCGATTCCGATAATTATTAATTCTAATGTCAGAGGACCATTCAGATTTCCCCACATACTGTTTCTGGCCTAGTGTGCATTCCAATAAGTAAATTGTATTATGACGGCTACATTTAGAGTTGTGGTAGATTTTGAAAGTAGTGTTAGTAACAGAGCAAGTGAACGAATTGGTATGATTAATGTGGTTAAAATATAGGCTCCTTTTGTTGCTACATGGTTGGGAAAATCCTATTGTTTTTATTTTTTCTCCCTCTCTCTCTCTCTATATATATATATATATATATATATATATATATATATGTTGAGATAGGGAGAGTGAGAGTGACAGGTTCCGTTCAGAGATAGAAAAAACTTCATACAAAATAACGTTATTATGATGATGATGATGATGATGATGATAATGTCTAAACTACTGATTTTTTGCATATGTCTACATGTCTAAACTTCTTAGCATTTTTACCATTGTTCTTGTTCCATACTTGCGTGTATTCTCATTTTTTCGCACTTGAATCCATTGTCCTTGTGTCATACCTGAATCCATTGTCCTTATGTCATACCTGAATCCATTGTCCTCGCTCTGCCATCTTTTCACACAAACCCATTAAGTTACTCGCTTTTCCCCTCTGCTTTTCTTGCATTTAATCCGTCTCAAGTATATCAGTAAATCCGAAAGCCAACAGAGATGATAAAAGCATTCCCTTTACGTGATTTAATTTCCAACATAATCTCATCCTTAATCATCGCATTTGGTTGTCTTATAAATATTAATCATGAAATTTGAATATTATACGGAGAAAGTTTCATATCGAAATTCAGCAACTAAAGACGGGATAGGCTACGGACTTAATGATCGACCCGTGTACTTTGTTGGCACAGACAGAAATTGTTTTTTGGCACCGGATCAATCATCCGAAACAGATCACGCTAAAATATATCACATACCTAATGACCTTGACTATCACTAAACAAACCCACTGAAATACAGATTCAGTCACAAGTTGTTAAAGTGAATTCTCACAAATCAACAATGCTTATAAAAGCAGATTTCGCCTTTTAGAGACGAGCTTATACCGTTTACTCCCCATAAACACACACATACACAGACACCTCCGCACAAACACGACCCCACCGCACTTCACACATGCTTCCACACAATCACGTCCTCTCTCTCTCTCACACACACACACACACACATATATATATATATATATATATATATATATATATGTAGTGGTTTAAGTAGTATCAGTCAATTTTTGAAACTGAAGTGGATTTGTTGGGCGCAGAAATATCCGTTCTGTCTGAAAAAAAAAGTGCCTCTGTTTACAAAGCATCATTCGCGTGTAAATCAGCCAAAGGTCCCAAGTCATTCTTGGACAACGTTAATCATTGATCACGACGCCCTTAAAGTCACGTCATTCCGAATTGATAAATGGGTTTGTTTTAGACGATACACCAGAACACACACACACACACACACACACACACACACACACACACACACACACACACACACACACACACACACAGAGTTAGAGAGAAAAACATACACATAACCGTTTGAATCGCTTTAAACGATGGTCAGTAGATTCGGTTATGTTTTCATATCATACAGTATATATATATATATATATATATATATATATGACTTTCGGCCTAAATATATTTTTTATGCATACATGTATGTATGTATATCCATTTGGCTGAGCATTTCAACCCGTTTTGAGGGTCTATTCTTTTAAAAATATTTTTCTCACAAAAATTACACTCGATATTTACTAGCCTGGCGTCAGTGCGGTAATTTGATGATGAAGAACACACACACATACACACATACGCACAAACACACACATTTACACGCACACATTGACCAAAGTTTCCGTTTTCATTCCTACAATATAAATATAAGAATGAGAAACAGAAATGTTTTCATGATAGATTTAGCACATATATATATATATATATATATATATATATATATATATATATATATATATATATATATATATATATATATATATATATATATTAGGTGTATCTAAATATATATATATATATATATATATATATATGTATATATGTCTGTGTGCATGTATATTAGGTTCTAACTATATATATATATATATATATATATATATATATATATATATATATATATATATATATATATACATATATTTAGATACAACCTAATATATATATATATATATATATATATATATTTGTGTGCATGTATATTAGGTGTAACTAAATATTTAAATATATATATATATATATATATATATATATATATATATATATATATATATATATATATATATATATATATATATAGATACACCCTAATATACATACATACATATATATATGCGTGTGTGTGTGTGTTTTTGTTTTGTGTGTGTGTATATATATATATATAAATGTATCTAAATATATATATATATATATATATATATATATATATATATATATATGTGTATATACAGTAGCGGCCATAATATAAGAACGGAAACAACAAAGACATAATCATGTGTATTACTAAAAAAGTAATGCATGATTAGCAATGAAATTTTACCGAATAAAGATTAGGTTATAATGCATAAATATTATACAAAGTTACAAAAATTTACATAATAGTTTTTTTTTTTAAATGAAGATTAAATGGAACAAAGGAAATAAGCTACTGGACAAAAGTTAAGGAACGGTCTTGTTAATACTTGATTGTGAACAAAATATCAACAAAATTTAATATTTGGTAAACATCCCCTTATTTTCAATGACTTCTCTGCATCGTTGACTACATGATCTAATTAATTTCTTGCAAAACTCAGCAGTCATTCCCTTCCATTCGTCTTTCAATAACTCCCATAGGTGATCCTGGTTTTTCGGGTTTCTTTTCTGAGCCCTTTCTCCAATTATCTTCCAAACATTTTCTATTGGATTCAGGTCGGGGCTCTGGGCTGGCCACTTCATTAGGGCGATTCCTTTTCTTCAAATAAAGTCATAACCTTCTGAGCCTTGTGGCAAGGTGAATTGTCCTTCATGAAAATAGGAGATTCATAAAGATTATGGTGTAATCTTGGTATCACATGCTGCTGAAGAAGCCTTTTGTAAATCTCAGCATTGATATTGCCATGTACGCGGATGATAGGGTCAACTCCTGCAGATGAAATCATTCCCCACACCATCACACTGCTGCCACCAAACTTATCGGATTTCTTGTCACATTGAGAAGACAGTCTTTCACCTGTTCTACGGCGTACGTAAGTTTTGCCCTCAGAACCAAATATAGTAAACTTGGACACATCACTGAAATGAACTGAATCCCATTCTGCGTCAGTCCAAACAACATGTTCTCTCGCATACTCCAGGCGTGCCCTTTGGTTTCGCTTTGAAATGAGAGGCCTCTAAGCTGGAATACGGGCATGCAATCCTGCATTTTTTAACCTGCGAGCAACCGTTTTCCTTAAGATCTTATTATCTGTCTCTTCATTAAATTTACGGGCAATTGATGTAGCAGTCTCAAAACAGTTTTTTGTAGATATTCTAACACTTCTCCAATCTTCTCTTTGCGATGTTTTTGGAGGTCTGCCGGCTTTTGGTTTTGCATCTAACGTTTTATCGGTTTTATACCTGCTAATTACATGATGAACAACACTTTTAGACCTATGAACAATATCAGAAATTTCTGAAATTGACTTTTTTTCTTGATAGCAATAATGAGTTTTTTTTTTCTTCAAAAGAGAGCGTTTTGCGTGTAGAATTTGCCATATTGCTTAAAAATAAAGTCCTAATGATAAATGAACTTTTACTTATTGTTGAAAAGCTCCATCGAGTTTTTTTAACAATGTAAATTAAAAGTTTATGCAAATTATATGCATCTACAAAATTTCCGTTCACATCGTCTTCTTTGTCGAAAATCCTTACTTTTGTTTTACGCATGCTAAAACTTGTACAGTCCCGCACACGGAACTAAAAAGTCGCAAATCTTTTGAACGAACCAACTTACAGAGACAGATGAGCAGGTTTTTGCATATAATTATAACTCACAAAATATGAAAAAAGAACAAAAAAACATTATTTTCAAGATTAAAGCAGAGTTTGATTCTATTTAAGCAGGAATACAGCAAAAAAAAAAAAAAAAATTGTTAAAAAAAGGGAAATTTGATGTTTGGTTTTTTGATTATCTCCCAGGTGTCTTTTCTGGAAATTCTGCATATAACTCGAGATAAAATAATATTTTAGCTGATTCTTCAGCCTGATGATCCGAGAGCTGAAAGTTCAGTAGGTTTGTAAAATTTTTATATCTTAACGTATTTACATACACACACAGCCACACGCATGCACAGCAACACACACACACACACACACACACACATATAAATATATATATATATATGTAAATATTCTCAGATGTAGTATGTCTGTAGAAGAGACAAAAATGATTGAAAAGACAGGTAAACTATCTTTCGTTCAGCCGACGGACTTTATTAAGGCAAATGCGATGGATTTATTTTGCAAGCAGTATATAATAAAGTTTGATAAAGTCCGTCCAATTACGAAACGCGTCGGCTAAACTAGGTATAGTTATCCTCTTGTCTTTTTCATTGATACGCACACAGACATACATACATATATACACACATATCTATCTCTCTCTCTCTCTCTCTCTCTCTATATATATATATATATATATATATATATATATATATATATAGGACCTATAAAAAATTAAAAAATGTTGGAAATTGAAAAAGACACAAATATTTTTTTTAATCTAGATTGTTTCGAGAAAATTTAAAATCCCTGTGGTCATCGTCTTCTTTGGCGAAAATCGCACTTTTGCTTCGCGCATTATTTTTTGCGTATTGGTAAGAATTTTTCACTATACCGAGCAGATATATAATCCTCACTTCTGTCTATATTTCTGAGATGATGTATTGTAATTATTTACATTGTTCAGACTGTTGTCCTCATCTTTATTGTCATATCCACAACGTTTCGGGCCTTATACGCTCCGGCCTTCTTCAAATGATCTTTGTTGGAATTTCAAACCGAACTTCTAATTCCACGTGCTATGACTGATACACGAAATTAGAAAAATCTACCCCCGTGGACTAAATAAAGGGTTCGGTTGAAACCTCAACTAACATCACCTGAAGAAGACCGAAGCATACAACGTCCGAAACGTCGTGAATATGACAATAAGACGAAGACAACAGTCCGTACAATATAAATATCAGAAACATGTTTTACGAATCGCCAAGAATTGTGATTAAATTCATTTTCCCTGTTCTTGTTCCAGAGAAAAAGTAATTCTGAATTAATTTCTTCCATCACTCAAAGTTTGACTGTTTTAGATTCTGCAAATTTAAAAACATGTGGGATGAAATTATAATATGAAGAAAAGAAATGAGATTAATGAAGAAAATGCATAGGAAATTGCAAGTTTTTTTTAGTTTTTTTTATTGAGTGTTGCTTATATTTATCTAACTCTTCATCGAAGAACTGATCCTTATTCGTAATCAAATTGAAAAAAATGGAATCATGTTTTTATATCAGATTGGTAACGCTAATATTATTGGGTACAGGGATATTGCAAAGTCTTCTGAACGGAAAATACCAGATTCTACAGAAAAGAAGAACTATAAGCGTGGGCAAGCAGAGTATGATGATAGCCTTAGTTAACGGGTTGCATTAACTTCTAACTTCAGTGGTGCTGAAGATGACAGTGATTCTCCGGAATTTCACCATGTACGAACAGATTGAGAGGTTCAGTCACAAGCACAAAACAGAATTTGTTCAAAAAATCTCGTCCAGCAAAACATTAGGATTGGCATCTATCTCCGAGCGACGGCAGCTTTGACCACAACAACTCTAATTGATGCTGGCGCTGTTACAGACGTTGATGCGTCAAAAATAGTTTGCAAAGCAAAGATTCAGTAAGAAATTGATTATTGCCTAAAGGAATTTCAGGTAATGACGCCCCCTCAACTTTTAAATTATGCCTTGTATTTAGATAAAACGTTTTATATCGGATAGTAAAAACATTATGTCTATTTTATAGGTTCGCCTATCGTCCGGTTTACACTCCTCCCTAATCTTTTGAACATGAGTTTTATCATCTGTTTCCCGGTTAGGATTGGGTTTCCGGTTCCTTCTAAAGTCTTTTTTCATACTCTTTCACTCCCTGTAGACCCTTGCCTCAGTGAAATTACCACCTTACTAGGGGTGAATCGATTTTTTTAAAAAAATTATTAAAATTAACATTTTTCTAATTATTTACAGGAGATCAATGTTGAGCAATCCATAAATTGACTGATATTTGACGGCAAAACTGACAGCACAAACGTAATACTTCGTGGTGAAAAATGACGTTTTTCTCTTTCTACATAGCACGAGGAACATGTGACTCGTCTTGGTCAATCTGAAAATCTTCATCTTGGATGAAAACACACAGAAAAAAATGCGCTGGCAATCAGCAAAGTAATTTGGTGTTTTTTTTTTTTATTGAACACAGTTCGGATAATATTATTGATGTTATAGGTGTTGATTCTACAACTAAAAATACCAGTTACAATGGTGGAATTATACATTTCCGGGAAGATAAAAATGGAGCACAAAATGATTTTAACACATGTAAATTGAAGACAAAAGAACTTACTTGGCGCCATTATATTCAAGAAAGACATATTCCAACTCTTTCAAATAATTTCAAATGGCGATGTATTAGGGACTGCAATTTCCAGAATAATTGATTTCAATCCTAAATTCAAAAGCATCAATGACACGTGTATAGAGCTTCATCTATCGCCGGAAGACTTAATTGTCAACCTCATTAATGGCCAATGTTATAGATATACAGTGTGCGATGGGTAAATTTTCGCAATTTTATTTTATTTTTTCTAATTTTGCGCATGTGCGTTGTTTGTTTTTTTTTATTTTGTCGGCTGAACAGTATAGTGGAGTCAGTTGGGCACTGTCTGTAAGAAAAAGAACATCATGACGCAATTCACCCCGCCAGAAATTTGAAACGACATGCTATACTGCTTGGCATTCGCGACATAATCACCAATACGAACATTTTAGTGTGTTTGGCTGTTAATCTGAGGACCGTGAAGAGGATTCGGAAAGAGTTGGATGAGTCTAATGGTGATTATGAAGGTGCGACAACTCGAAAAAGTTACTCTGATCGTTCTGATAAGGAAAGAACTCCCGAATTTGTTACTGAGGGCCTCAGACACAACAGTCAGGCCAACAAGTTCCTTGAGCAGGTATTGCTGCCCTGGATCAAGAGAGTGGCTGCTGGAAGATCCTATGTCTGGCAACAGGACTCTGTACCATGACATACAAGAAGGAGAACCCAGTCAGGGCTGCCAGACAATTTTTGCAAACACATCACCCCTTGCAACTGGTTACCTCTCCCCAGAATTCAACCCCCTTGATTATTATGTGTGGGGCGCAGTTGAGCGAGAGACCAACAAAGCTCCTTGTAACACCAAAGATGAACCAAACGCAAGGATCATGGCAGCATTCAGCAATTTAAACAAGGCAACAGTACAGAAGAGTTGTAGGAGATTCCAAAGTCATCTGGAAGCCGTGGTTGAAGCCAATGGTGATGGTGTTGAATTGTATTATACTATTTCGAGATATTTTTGTGTAATTTTGGTAAATATATCTGTCAAAATGAGTGGTCAGTATTATAGTCATTTTTGCGTCATTTAGACGACAATTTATCCCTCGCACGCTGTAGAATGGTGAATTAGATATTGGGAGGTGAAACTGATAAAAGTCTACTGAGTTTGAAACCTGGCCCAGTCAGTCACTCACATTCGAACACAATTGCAAACCAATTAACGCATCTGTTTATAAGCAAATGTAATTTTACTGGCACCATAAAAAGGATCTTGAAGTTATTAAGCATAATATTGTCTTACCTTATTATTCAATGCAGTTTGATAACAATAGCAAACCATTAATGCTAATTGACCCTGCGAGGTTTATTAAGAACTCACAATTATTCGTGACATTCTGCCAAAAGAGATTCGCGACATTATGCAGAAATATCAACCATAGAGCCTGGCAGGTTCTTTTCAAAATTTCTCCATTTTTTTTTCTGTAGTGTAGATGATGCCGAAAGACTGTAACGGAGTTTTTGAAATTCGTGGCAATTGCTAAAAAAGAGACCGGGGTATGATTGATTGCAAATCTCCATTTGAGCCAATCCTGACTTTAAACTTGAAAAGAAAAATTGAATGTTTTTAATCAAAAATTCGTCCCAAATTAAAGAAGAAATCAGATTTGAAATGGATGATATGAATTCAAATTAAACTTAAAATATTTTTCTATTATAATCTTTGTGTCTACGTATTACTAAGCTTATTTCCAAATTGCTATTGCTTTTTCAGTTTTTGAGAGGAATATTGACATTTCTTTTTTGTTACACACAGTTCAATTTATTATTAACGATTGTATATCAGTTTTATAGGTAAATGAATTCCATTTGATTATTGGATGAAAAGAATTGTTCGCCTGCATTTGTTCAATCTGTTAGATCAAATTAATTTACAATGGGTGTAAATGTAGTTGAAATAAATGAGACCTTATTTCAACGAGGTATATGACAGAATCCCCAGAAAAGACACCTGAGGGATTATCAAAAACCGAATCATTCCAAAATTCGCTTGAGGATGAAATGGAACTAATGCTTTTAATCTAATTACAAAATTAAATTTGAAGCTTTTAGTTTCCATTTTTGAAACATGGTTATTACTGTGTAGCGAAAAAAAACATATTTTAAATCAGGTAATTTATAATATTAATGCTCTGTAAATTTACATTGAGCACTATTTTGTAAAAATAGAAATATCAAAAAAAGAACACCGGATTATATATCTTACTGATCTTTTCTTTATATATATATATATATATATATATATATATATATATGTGTGTGTGTGTGTGTGTGTGTGTGTGTGTGTGTGTGTGTGTGACAAATCTATTAAGAGGCAGGAAAAATACCGTACCACAAAATCAAAAAAATGCAGGTCAAGTAAATAAACTAAAAGAGCAAACACACCTTATGTAACCGCACAAAACCTTAGTTTCGACTGTCAGGTTTCTTCAGGTGGCGGGAAATACGTATTCGGAATACCATACTGCAATTATACAACTATGGAACCGGAAGTAGAGAAGAGGTATGGGAAAGTGTCGAAAATTTTTTCTTCATCCTCGGTCATAGAGACCTAGAATATTTTTACTTATATGTCTACACCTGGACATTATCTCAGTTCTGCTGTTTAACAACATACTGCTATTCTTATATGTTGCTATAGCCAGCTTCTCTTCCTGGCACAGCCTATAAATTCTACTACGTGTTCTGCTCGTTTTAACTTTTTTAAAGTTACTCCACTGTATGCTTTTTGCCGTGTTCATGCTTTAATTTCTAATCGTGATCTGCCAATTTTTTTTTATTGTAACTACGTTTCTCCCACCTGAAAGTGGAAGTGTGATTATACCAACGTTCCTTGAGCCTGTGGTACAACCTATATAGATCTTCTTCAGGCTACTGTTGTCGCTAACTTCAGCCTGGCAGACTACTACTTCCGTATAGCACATCCCGTTTAGAGGACAATTTTTTTAATTTAATTCTGGAGAAACCTAATTCTATGTCGTTTGTGGAGTCGATCGTTACCGGGACAATCAACTTAATATGAATTCAACGATCCTTTCCTTAGTTGCCTAGTATTTGCTTCTTCAGGGGTTTACGTATCTGGAAGGAGTTTATATGCATGCCCTACTACCATAATAACGAAGAGTGTCGAAGCTTGAAAAGATATTACATCTATGTGCCCAGGTGAAAATAAATGGTATAAACGCTTCCCCGAACGATGCTGATTCTGAAAATCTAAGATTTCACGGGTTTAACTCTTTATGCGATGGTCAGTCTGAAAGTAAGAGTTGCTATTTAGAATATCTACCCAGGATGTCAGAGACCAAACTTACCCACGAAATCTCCGATCGTTTTATTTTTGCCCCGTTGTGGCCTCATTTTTTCAGCATTGTTTTTATGGCCATCCGCCATCTTTGAATTATATTTAAGCTGACGTTACATCGTCAGTCATCAACTAATAATATACATCGTGTATCTGCATGGCCGGTGCGGTGCGTATTACGGAGGAACCCCCGACAAGGTTGGAACTCAAAAGAGCTAGTTTTTGCTTTTTGTACGTTTTACTTTTTTTCTACGTAAGTTATATTGTCAATAATCAACTACAATAATCAACAAGGTCAGTGCTTACTGTAACAAGGTAGTTTATTTGTTAGGGAAGTGTATTTTATATTTCTGTTTTTTGGTGGTATCGTGTGGAACAAAGAAAATAGTTAAATTGAATTTTCCCAAGAAATTTTATTGTGAAATTTGATTTCGACAGGTAACAACATTGTCTATGTTCGCCTAAAGGCTTAACAGGTGAATATGTAAGGTTGTTATTTTAAATGCAAATGGCCTTAAAGGTTGGCGATATCTAAACTCTGGACAAGTAAAAGCAAACCAGAGCAAATGAGCCTTTTTGACCCCTCTAGTTCCTTATATATACAACATTTTGGCGAACGGCAGGGACAGACAATTGAGAGTCAGCCGAGAGATAGCCAAGAGGCAGCTGAGAGACAACTGGGACAGTCTTGAGGGGAGACACATCGAAAATGTGCTGATCAACACACACGCAATTCACACCTGCCTGAAATTAACTCGATGTTCGAGTCTCTGATAAAACTTTAAGAATACACACTTTGGTTCCAAGTCATTACCCCATCCAGAGGTCTTAAGCTATACCAAACTTTCTTAAATATTCTATCTTTATTTACTATTATTAAAACTAGATGAGATTTTTTTTCTTCAGACCGGTAATACCACGACTTACTGAATCAAAGGGAAGGGCACCCCGCCCCCAGCCGCCTTTTCTTGTCAGTAAGAAACACTTACCAGAAACTCTAAACAATCGACGACCTAACTGGCTCCAAATCCTTAGCCAGTTTAAAACTGTCTGTAACCAATCTGACCCCACAGCCATCCCAAGCTGAAGATATCTACGAGGGATATCGTCCAAATTGTATGGCTGCACGTCCTTGGGAAAAAGTGGGGGTTACATTATACTTACTAACCCCGAACCTCTCAACCGCGTGGTGCGGGGGAAAGAAGTGTTAATTTCAGTAGCGTTTATTGAAATTAGCAGTTCTTTTCCCCGCACCCCGAGGTTGAGAGGTTTTGGGGTAGTAAGTATAAAAGAAACGCCTGACATACTTAGCGGTCTTAAACATGTGGATGGCAGAACAGGTCTGGGAGAAGTAGCAAAAGTACAAAACATATTGACAACTACATGGGATAAGGGGAAGTGGAGAGCCATGATCGCTTACTTCCTGAATGAACACAGCACATAAAAGAAGGAGAGGGTAATATATGTCGGCGAAATCATTTTTTATTCCGAGATCATTCACTAAGGAGGAGCTCTGATTTTGTTTTTACTATTAGTAATACTAACTAGACTAGAAATTAAAATTATAATATTTTTTTTAATTATAATATTATTTTACTAGTAAAACTAACCACGACTAGTAATTAAAATAAAATTTTTAGTCCCTATTTTTTACATTTCTAGAAAGATAAAACCGAGAAAATGATCGCTTAAAATATAAAAATGTTTAAAGATTTGAACACATCAAAAAAATTTTCCGAAAAATGAAATAATGTTTTTAAAACAAATTTTAAAGACAATCTCGTTTGTGTTGTGTTGGAATCTTTGTAAAAAAAAATTATTAGCAGAGATGCATTGGTGATTAATCTTTATGGAAATGTAAAAAGTTGCAATTTAAACATTTTTTTTTTAGAGTATAATTTAGTCCAGAAAATATTGATGGATATTACGAAAAGAATAAAATTTTCTAAGATTTAAAAAAAAAAAAAAAAAATGCAATAAAGAAGTAAATAATTAATTTATATGTACTGAAATTTTCATTTAAATTGGGTCATTCCCTGAGTTTTGGTAATTTAAAAAAGTGATGCTCTCTCCGACTTTCGAAGGTTTGTGGCCCTCGGGTTAGGAAACTTTGAAATCCACATGTAATAGAGAGGGGACCACGTGTCGAAGTTTCTGCGTATGTATATGTGTGTGCGTGGGGTGGGGCGAGACCATATCGCCGGCCCTGGTGCACGTGGTAGGCGCTGGATAAAGCGTTTCGCCATTGATTTGTGTGACAAGGCACGTTTAGGTTTGCTCGTGTTCATCACAAGCGAAACACAAAGAATATTGCTGACGATATGGTAAATAGTGTTTTGCATTTTTCTAGCTAGCATGTTCTAGCCAATGGTGTTATGCTCCGTGCATCTAATGTAGTTTCTTGTAGCAAAGCTTTCTGATCTGATCGCAAGCGTCTAGCTCAAAAAGAACGCTAATGTTTTTAATCAACGAGGATCAATTCATTTCTCTCTCTCGATTCCTTTTCCTTTGTTTTAGTTTTCATAGTCTCAAGTAACGCTTCCATCTCCGACGTTAGAAGAGTTTTTTTTAGAGATTGATAGACTGATTCATTCATTCATTTTTATACGGCTTATTAACCCATTGCAATTTATTTAAAGACAGAAAATATTTTTAGGTTTAAAGAATTTTTGGAGATAATGATGGCTTGGTGATACACGTTTTACTAATTACATCACTCACACATTCAAGCTTGCATCAAATGGTATTCCCAAGCAGTCACCCATCTAGGTACTGACCAATCTTGACGTTGCTTAACTTAGGTGATTGTACAGAAAACGGTGTTCCACTTGGTTGTATGCAGTAGAGACGGAACCTTTTCGCTAATAAATCTTGATGTTTTTGCCTTGCTACAAATAGTAGTTGAGCAGTAGTTTGGCGAAATCATGTCTGACACGCAAGTGCATGCAGGGGTGGGGCGAATGTACCCACTGATATTCATCGATGCTTGCTGAGCGTTCACGGACGGCAAACAGTGCACAGTGCTGCGCTTTCACAGCAATTTATCTGACATGACATGTTTCAGTTTACTCGTGTTCGTCGGTAGGCGAAAACACAGAGCGAAACGATGAGTAAAATTATGTTTTGTATTTTTGTAGCTGATATACTAGAGCGGAAATCTCAGAGCGAGACAGAGCACGTTTCCACCATAAATATCGCTACATTTAAACAACATAATTGTATACAAACACATATGCACGGGCACACACACGTATATATATATATATATATATATATATATATATATATATATATATATATATATATATAAAAAAAATTACCCTTGAAGATGGAACAGAGCTTATTTTAACTCAATTTAATTTAAATAATTATATTGAAGTTTTCGGCTCTTGTTTTGAAACATGAGACTTCTTATGTAGCGTTTTGGAATCATATTTTTAAATAAATACGTATATATATATATATATATTCGACTCTCCCGTCGAATTCGACGCATGACGGTCAAGCAGATCCGTTCCTAGGAACCGACGTGAGATTAGACTATAGTGTTGAAGGTTTTGGTGCAGAACATTCCACACTTTTTGAAGGTCCGAATATAGAAACCTGGTGCAATACGGGCCACAAGGGCCCTAAACGACCCTCTGCAGGTTTTGAATTCCGAGTTGTCCTTCTCCTAGACTAGTTGCCATCCAAGGCTGTAGAACCCAGTCTCCCCTGCTATTTACCCATACCTGGAGGGAGAAGAAGAGGATTCATGCCTTTCTCAAGGGTATTAGCACGTAAGTAATGTAATGGATTCGACTGGAATTCGAACTCAGCTCTCCGATTCCTCAATCCATATATATATATATATATATATATATATATATATATATATATATATATATATATATATATATATGTGTGTGTGTATGTTTATAGGAGTGCTTGCAAGTAATAGAAACAAAGAAAAGAAAGAATTAATAATAATTTTGCCAACGATTTTCTCTGACAAAAGGTTCGCCGAATGGTTTCTTATATATTACTTCTTCTTTTTTAGTTTAAAGATGTTGACATCTATTCTATTTAAGGCAATAATACAATTTTCAGGTATGAAATCATTGCTCATATATATATATATATATATATATATATAGTGTGTGTGTCGCGTACTCATCTACATGTATGTATGTGCGTTGTGTGCACGTATTTCCTTCAGTTAGTTGATATCGATTATCTTCTGCGTCAGATATTGGTTTTCCATTCCAAGAAAAGTGTAGAAGAATTGAAGGCCGCTTGCCGTAATATCGTATGACATTACAAGAAGAAGCCTCCGCTATTACAACCTTTTCAATCTCTTCACCGCCCCCACCCCCCAGGTATCTCCATTACTTACTGAGACTTGTACTTGCCACAGGCTTTATCATAATATATATATTCGCGTCTTTTTAAGTATTTAAGACAATGATACTGAGGAAAAGTTTCATTGGTCCTGATGATGTTCGTTGTAATTTATATTCTGCTGTTCACTCAATAAGAGTAGATATGTTTTTCTATCGCCCGGTTCACACTCCTCCCGGGTATTTTGAACAGGAGTAGCGGTTTATTCCTTGTTTCTTATTAAGGACTGGGTTTCCTGTTCCATTTAAAGTTTACTTCAACTCTATACTCCTAACGTCTGAACTCTGCAATTTTAGTCGCTAATTAAATCTTGACCTCTTCAAATCTAGAATTAGTTGTCTATTTTTCCTGTTATCTTGCTCTTTCTTATGCTAAGATATTTCCACACAGTAAACCTCTACCTTGTGTGGCTCTTGGGCCTTGTGTTAGATGAACATTAGTAAATAAAATAAACATTAATAAATTGTATATTTTTGAGTAACTGCCTTTTCAGTGACTCGAAATCTGATCCATTAGATATGCTCGTACTTGGTGGGACGTTTGTAGACAAATCTCAGGTGCTTGATGCAAGTTACTATTTATATAGCATACTGGCCGGTATGTTTTACTTAGATCTTAGATCTTTTTTATCATTTGTAAGCCCAACTAGTAGTGTTTAGAAACACTAGTTGTAACACGTGCCCCTGGACCGTTAGGGCATAGATTTTCTCGTAAAAATTTCAATATCGAAAGTTATAAATATCTTTCTTGTTTATTCCTCAATTTGCTTCCTGCCTGCCTTCTTTCTTCTCATTGCTTTTATGTTTTTTTTCCGCGCCTATTGCTCGGTTTGCCATCCATTGTCGTCCGACCAGCAAAAGGGAGTCCCTCGCATAAATCGGCCACGCCCACCACTGACCAAAGAGGCAAAGTAAATCAACATTTCGAAACGGAAGCTTACAGATCTGATCGGCGGCGCCTTGCTCAAAAGAACGCCAGTGTTTTTGATCAACGAAGATCAATTCGCCTGATACATTTGATTGTTTGCTCAAATCATTCGCTTGGTCGTTGCGTTCAGATCGTTCCACACGAACGGGTTGGGTGTCTAGCCAGCAGGACGTTATAGATGGACTTTGCAAGCGACTATGGCTGACGTCAACGACTGACCAGTTCCGTTAAAGAAATAACGCCCTCAAGTTTAAAACCACACACAACCACTCTCTCTTTCTCTTTCTCATGTCTCTCTCTCTCTCTCTCTCTCTCTCTCTCTCTCTCTCTCTCTCTCTTTTTGTTTTCTTAGTCCGAAGTAACGCTTCCGTCTCTTCGAAGTGATTTTCTCACCCAGCCCTTCCATTTCAATCAACCGTTCCGCTTCTGATTGATTTTATTGGTAAAAATCAACTCGCGTTTTATTTTATTTTTCTGGTCCCGTTTTTATTCGTTTTTTTTTTCGCTTGATTCTTTTCTTTTTTCTCTTCTTTTCTTTTCTTTCTTAATTCTTTCCTTTCTCCATTTTTTCTTTTTTCATTCTTTCCTTTCTCCATTCTCTTTATTTTCATTCTTTACATTTTCTTTTCTTTCACCGTTTATCGTTCCCTTTTCTTTACTTTCTTTTCTTTCCTTTCTCTATTCTTTTCTTTCCCTTTTCTTTTCTTTCTCCATTTCTTTTCTTTCTCTATTCTTTTCATTCTTCATTCTTTTCTTTCCAAATTCCTTTCTTTTCTTTCTCCTTTTCTTTCCTTTCTCTATTCGTTTCTTTCTCCTTTCTTTTCTTTCTCCTTTTCTTTCCTTTCTCCATTCTTTTCTTTCTCCTTTCTTTTCTTTCTCCTTTTCTTTTCTTTCTCCTTTCTTTTCTTTCTCCATTTCTTTCCTTTCTCTATTCTTTTCTTTCTCCTTTCTTTTCTTTCTCCTTTTCTTTCCTTTCTCCATTCTTTTCTTTCTCCTTTCTTTTCTTTCTCCTTTTCTTTCCTTTCTCCATTCTTTTCTTTCTCCTTTCTTTTCTTTCTCCTTTTCTTTCCTTTCTCCATTCTTTTCTTTCTCCTTTCTTTTCTTTCTCCTTTTCTTTCCTTTCTCCATTCTTTTCTTTCTCCTTTCTTTTCTTTCTCCTTTTCTTTCCTTTCTCCATTCTTTTCTTTCTCCTTTCTTTTCTTTCTCCTTTTCTTTCCTTTTCTCCATTCTTTTCTTTCTCCTTTCTTTTCTTTCTCCTTTTCTTTTCCTTTCTCCATTCTTTTCTTTCTCCTTTCTTTTCTTTCTCCTTTTCTTTCCTTTCTCCATTCTTTTCTTTCTCCTTTCTTTTCTTTCTCCTTTTCTTTCCTTTCTCCATTCTTTTCTTTCTCCTTTCTTTTCTTTCTCCATTTCTTTCCTTTCTCTATTCTTTTCTTTCCCTATTCTTTTCTTTCCAAATTCCTTTCTTTTCTTTCTCCTTTTCTTTCCTTTCCCTTTTCTTTTCTTTCTCTTTTCTTTTCTTTTCTTTCTTCATTCTTTTCTTTCCCAATTCCTTTCTTTTCTTTCTCCTTCTTTTCATTCTTTTTTCTTCATTCTTTTCTTTCCGCTTTCTTTCCTTTCTTCATTAATTTCTTTTTTCATTCTTAGCTTGTGAGTTCTCTTCACTTTTTCATTTCTCTTTTCCAACCTTCTCTCTTTCCATTTTTCTCTTCCTTTTTCATTTTCTTCTCTTTTTCGTTTTCTCAAGGCAATTCCAATGCAAACTTCTTTTTTATTTGCTTTTCTATTTTTTCAGCCATTTTCCTCTTATTTTTTTTCATATTGATTTTACTTTCTATTCACCCTTGTTACTTTTTTGCTATAATTTCATCTTTCTCTCTTTCTCTTGCTCTCCTCTCTTTTTTTCCTGTAATGATATTTACTCTTCTCTCTCTCTTTTTCTCATTGCTCTCTCTTCTCACTCGCATATCTGCTTCTTCCTCTTCTTTCTTTCTCACCCTTTCTTTTTGCTTCTGTTTCTCTTAATCTATCCTTTTCTCTTTCCCGCTTCTTTATGTTCCCCGTGAAACTCTTCCTAATGCTTCTTCCTTTTCTTCAAACACCTCGCGTCTCTCCTCCTACTCTTGATGACCCGTTTCCCTTTGTAAAGGATTTCGCGCTCTTTTTCTCCTTCTCTGACAAACGAGAACAAGAATTGAAGGCAAAGTATCAAAAGAATATTCTCATGGCCAAAACGGCGATGTGGACAAAGACTTGAGATTAGGAATCTAATTTAATTATTCATGGGGCAAGGTAGAGTGTTGGGGCACGCATGGTGGCAGTGATTGTGAGCTAGCAGCCCAATTGGAAGCCGACGGAGAGAGCTGGTGAGTAGCAAAAGAGGAGGCAAATGTCTGGACGTGCACAGAGAACTGCTGAAAGAAATGTCTGACTGTTTTCCACTTAGGAACGATGGAGAAACAGACAAGCGGCTCGGCGACTGAATGGATGAAAGAAATGTTCAACGACGGAAAGGAAAGAAAAAACAGAAAGAAAACGAAAACAAGCAAAAATATTTGAAGGTCTGCTTAGAGAGAAGTGTGAGATACTGTGATAACGGAGCGCGCGTGTTTTGTCTGTATGCGCTGTGAAAAGCGATCAATTATTCAGGCGGGGTGGGTGCAGATTCGTGTTTGTATTCGACACAGAACGATGGAATATATATATATATATATATATATATTCTATCACGTATACATAGATATTTAGCAACTCAGCTAAATCAGTGCCAAATGGACAAAATTTGGGACAAGAAGATTTTATTGCGCCAATTTACATTTGAAATTTTGCATTGAATTTAGAAATCACACGCAGATCATTATGTTTCACTTTCATTCTATTTCCCCTCTCTCTCTTATATATATATATATATATATATATATATATATATATATATATATATATATATATATATATATATATATATGCAATTATGATATTTTTTAATCGGCCATTATTTAATTACTTGAAACTTTATATTTAGTAGCTACACGCATTTGAGTAAATATCCGTATTTTTTAAATTGTGAACTCGGAATAGTGGTTCGATTCCTGTCAATAGCCACATATTCTTTTATATATCTTTTCATCTCAGGACAAGTAAATGTTAATTTCACTTTTTATAAAAAACAGGTATCTCTACTTAAACACGTGTACCCAAATATAATGTATATATTATTATATACATACATACATTTATATATATATATTTATATATTTATATATATATATATATATATATATATATATATATATATATATATATATATATATATATATATGTGTGTGTGTGTGCGTGTGTGCGTGTATGTATTTCTTATTACTTGAAACGTTGTCCAACTGCAAATAATTATCTATTCATTCCTTAAAAATCATTTCCACGCGCATATGCATGATGGGTATTTCGGCATCTTGACGTTGTGTATTGGTCAATCAGTTTGTCTCGCCAAAACAATTACAACTGGGTAGTGAGTTCAATCCTCAATGGGTGCCCCATACTTTCAGCTTTGTGTCGCATCTATACTACGTTAGAGAATCATTACACACACACACACACACACACACACACACACACACACACACACACATATATATATATACATGGGGAATGATGCAAAATTTTCGCCACGACTTAGATCTTAAAAACTGATCAAATTACAAACATTCTAATTTCTTTGACTACCTTCGTTGTCGATTTGAGGACTTTTCGCCAAACCATCGTTAATACCTATGAAATCCAAATTACCAATATTGTTTACAAGTTTACCTGCACTCTCCGCTACTGTGAACATGCCAATAAAAATTAAATCAAAATGAATCCATTACACACACGATCAGTTCCCTTGACAGATGTATAAATAAGCATCTATAGGGCTTTAACGTAATAAGAAAACAGTTAAATGCACAAAGCCAATACCCCCGATTGCTCGTGCGAAATAACCTCGTAATAAACATAGAGATAATATGAATAATATCAAGTTGTAAAAACGTTTGAAGATATTAGAAAACAAAAGACCTTCCCTTAATAGCAGTTGAATGTGGACAGAATGTCCTGGCTGTGTTCGGAAACTAACGAGAAAACTTCACTAAGATCGAATTACTAATAATCTTCGTTCCAATGGAAATTGCTACACCATTTAAAATCGATAATCGATAAAGAATTTGCCGAAAGGGCTCGAGAAAATCAACACAATGGATAATCACATCATACACACACACACACACACACACACACACACACACACACACACACACACATATACACGGCGTGCCAAATTATTATCGAGATAACTTTTTTCTAATATTTCAAAAACCGTCCAATCAATTCACACAAAATTTTCACACAATGTTGGCAATATTGATCTGTGCAATCAATGTAAACAAACTGACACCATATTTGTAATCAGCACAGTGATTTGAGCGTGCCAAATTATTAGAAAAGTGTAAGAATTTAGTGAAAAGATGGGCCGTAAAAGCAGTTTAAGTGATGCTGAAAAGAAAACTATCATCTCAGAACTCTCAAAAGGTAAATCTACCCTAGAAATTTCTAAAATGATAGGGAGGTGTCATCAAACAGTGAAAAAGTTCACCGCCGACCCTACACAAGTACGCAAAAGGGCAGATAAAGGCAAGCCGAGAGTTATTTCACGTTGTCTTATGTCACGACTTAAGCGAGAGGCCACGAAGAACCCTGGACTTACCAGTCAAGAGCTTTTCAGTCGTATTGGGGATCCTACTGTGTCTAAAAGTACTCAGTGTCGGTATCTGAGGGAAATAGTAACAACAGTCAAAATTGTAATAATTTGGCACGCTCAAATCATCGTGCTGATAACAAATATGGTGCCAGTTTGTTTACATTGCGCAGATCAGTACGAAAATTTCAGTGATTGCGCAGGTCAATGTTACCAACATTTTGTGAAAATTTTGTGAATTGATTGGACAGTTTTTGAAATATTTAATCTTCAATATCTTGATAATAATTTGGCACGCAGTGATATATATTCTGTTTATACGTTATTTTTTAGTTACAAATATTTAAGTAAATGCTATGTTTATAATGAACAATATTAACTATATTTATAACAAATAACGTATAAACAGAAAATATATTTTTAATTAGATTCGAACACCCATTTTATAATATATATATATATATATATATATATATATATATATATATATATATATATATATATATATATATATATATATATATATATATATATATATATATATATATATATATATATATATATATATATATATTATAATTAATATATATATAACGTCTAAAAACAAAATATAAATTTAACAATATATAGATAGTATCAATATATAACTCAACAAATCAAAACCTACCCACATTTCTCACCCACACAAGACAGACATGCTTACGGAGGTGTGGAGGCCTCACACTTATACACTCACCCACACGAATATACACACTTACACACATCATACTCACTCACTCCCTAATGAGCCAAATGATAATACACACCCACAGCAATACACACGCTTACACATATCATACTCATTCACTCCCTAAGAACCAAATAGCACACACAAACACTAAACAGAGACACATCCCCTCACCAGGTCCAATAAAACTGTCAAATTGACCACGGGAATTCAGAGCAACATCTATCTATCCAGCTCTTATCTCAAGTAACAACTTAAAAGAGACTGTTTCACCAACACAAGGAATGTTAAAAGATTCACGTTAAAAAGATAAAAAAAATTAAAAAAACAAATGAAAACTACAGACAAAAGTTCATTTTCTCCAGCAATAGACTCATTTCTGTAGTTTAGTGCTACCTGCAAGCAGACATATTTCTCCTCCCGATGATGGCCATTTTGGTCGAAACTAGTTGAGGAATCTAAATGGAATAATAATAAAAAAAAACGAAAGAATATTAATCTACAACCCAGTGTGTCTAAAGATTTTAATTTTTTAATATTTTTATTGTTCAATATATATATATATATATATATATATATATTAAGTATTTCACCCCAAGCAAGGCGAGAGTTCCACTGGTTCGCAGGAAGTTACATACAGTGAAGCTGAGAGAAAAAAAAAAAAAGAAACTGTGTATAAGGGGAATGAGGAAAGGATAAAAGATGAATGGCGTCCAAGACGTCAAAAGATGGCGATTGAAGATGCATTTAAATTTTTGAAGATTGTGGTTAACAGGGAAGCAAGTAAACCTAAGGGAATTCCACAGACAAAGTGTATGAGAGAAAAAGCTGTTGGAGTAGAAGTGGTGATAGAAGGGTGGGCACTTGATGCCATTCTTGTAGTACGCTTAAATTTATGGAGTGTGATATATTTGGTGATAAAACAATATCAGGGATAGAGCAAATGTAAATACAAAAAATAAAAGTGAACAATTAGGTCAACGCCAAACGGTGATAGACTGTTTCATGTGTGAGCGTAATCTCCCGTAGACTGAATTTAAGCATGAAATTGTTGCTGCTTGGTGTTGACCTTATATATATATATATATATATATATATATATATATATAGAGAGAGAGAGAGAGAGAGAAAGAAAGATAGAAGCAGTATGGATTATCAACATGTATATAGTCACAGCGTACACAGTTCATATTTATATGTATATATGTATGCGTCTCTCTATCATATGAAAGTTCACCAAAATATTACTTTAACACAAAGTAGCCACATCTGCGCAAGAGGATGTATGTCTTTAATAGAACAACAAAAAAAACACATAGCCGCTGTCCATATTTGATGATATATGATGACTTACTCAAGTCGTAGCCATCATGTACTTATGTATGTATAAATCTTTCTCTCACACACATTCTAACACTATGTCTGTATATATATATATATATATATATATATATATATTCATTGTATCTAAAAAAGCTCTATCCTTTATTTCGAGCACTCTTCCCTAATAAATATACAAGCAAAGGAAAAGAATATAATCACACATACGCATACACAAGCACACACCAACACTCACACACTTTCTCTCACCCCCCCCATATATATATATATATATATGTGTGTGTGTGTGTGTGTGTCTGTGTGTTTGTGTGTGTATGTATAAGACCATTTATTTTTAACTATTTAATTAAATTTGCTTTGGCCGTTTTGGTGTCTCGTCCTGTGTTTGTGCATGAATTTGCCATGCATAAATGTTGGCTTGGACGTATCTAGGCAACAAATGTTCATTTAAACACCTTTTTTAAAAAACAACAGACAAATTTTGTCTATTATATATTTAATAAGTTTTACTTATTGGCGAATTAGATTCCGTATCTTGTTGTTGAAGGTGTAAAGGAACTGTCCAGAATTCGTGTCTTGCGTATATATACACATTTATATGAATAGATATGTACATATGCATCTTCTGATACGACAACAGAACAGTGAAGTTAGAATGATTGATTGAATGTTGAAGAAATAAAACTATCTTTAGAATTTAAATTTATTGGTCTAACATATATATCTCGCGCTATGGAAAAGGGCATGTTTGATCAGTGTGCGTATGCATGGCCGTTCTTTTTAATCAGACTTGTTTGGATGTATACTTGTTGCTTAAATATACCTTACACACACACACAACCACCCACTCACCCCCATATATATATATATATATATATATATATATATATATATATACAATGAATCATTCATACAAAAAGTAATGATATAAAATGGCGAAATCACTTCGCTAACTAAACTTTATAGATGAATTAACCCACTAACCAGTCGATGAATGTTATGATCCTTGTTTTTTAAAATTACATTCGTCAAGTGGTTAGTGGGTCAATGAATCTTTAAAATTTAGTTAGCGAAGTGATTTACTTTTGTATGCATGATTCATTGTAATATAAATTAAACTACACTATATATATATATATATATATATATATATATATATATATATATATAAGTTATGAAGAATTTGGTAAACCAATTGATAATTCCAAAGAGGATGAAATCCTGAGAGCTCAATGTGAAGAACAGAGCCAATATTTAATGAACAGACACTTTAAGATACCATAACAATAATTTATTTCACCAAAATCCTTTTTAAAGGATTTCGGATCATCTAGTAACACTTCCAACAATAAATTGAGAGGAAAATTTTTCCTCTCATTTCATTGCTGGAAGTGTCACCCTGAAATCGAAATCACTTAAAAAGGATTTTCGTAAACAAATTATTGTTATTATTTAGCTAATTTTAATGTATTAAATATATATATATATATATATATATATATATATATATATATATATATATATATATATATATATATATATGGTCAATGCCAAGCGGCAACAATTTCAAGATTTAAACTCAGTCTTCTGAAGATTACGTTCATGCATGAAACAAAATATCGCCGCTCAGCGTTGACCAAATTGTTCCCTTTTTTATCTGTTTATTACAATTTATGGATAAATTGTTGAACATTGTGCTCGGAACTCTCCGAAATTCATATTTTGTTTTTGTTTTGTTCAAGTACTTTCGACTTTCGCTGTCATTTTCAAGAACCAATGCGGTTTCTGTATGGTCGTTAGGATTCATTTGTCTACATCCGATTATTCTTTGGACAGCTGGACAGAAACAGTCCATGGTGTCTTTGATCGATAATGTTTCGTCACCCAACAAAGTTAATTTAATTCAAATTCTATGAAAATCCAAATAGTCAGCCAAATAAAGAGTCATGTGTAAAGGTTAGCACAAAAAGAATTCGATTTATTTATTTTTTTTATTGTTTATAATTCCTTTATTTTTATTTTATTTTATTATATTTTTATTTCTATTAATTAATTCACCCCATGCAATGCAGTAAAGTCACTAAGATACAAGGGGTTACTGAATGTGTAAGAAGAAAAAAAAAAAAAAAAACATTATTAAGTTTCAACCATGTTTATATTTCCATCACCTCTGTTATTTTAATATCCAATATTGTGATAATAAAAAGGGATTTATTTTTTTATTATTATTCAGTTTATTTATTTTTAGTTTTATTTTATTATTTCACTTATTTTATCAAAAGAAAAAGAATCTAAAGTAATCTATATAATAATCGATTATCTATCCAAAGCATATATTTAAAAAAAAAAACAAGAAACAAAATAAAAAATAAATTAAATTTGAAATTCTCAGCGATCCCTCTGCTTCGTGCGCATGCGTAGTCGCATTAACGTAAACATCGATTTACTCCAATGAAGTCCTAAACGATGAAACGCGTCACCCGAAAGGTTTCCAGTTTGTTATACGTTTTCCCTTAAAATATGCTCACATACGATATACACTTCAAGATACTGTCTCGTGTGGTGAATGATATTTTATCATGTGGGATGTTTTTGTATAACAATAGCTTCTAGGGTTTTGAGTCTTTTCTTGCATTGGGTGCTGTAGAATATTTTGGTACAATCTACATATATTTATCTCATGTTGATAGTTGCATTTTGGTGACATGTGAACCATATATTATTATTATTATAATTATTATTATTTAAACGTATTTAGTGTATACTCGTATTTGAATAGACGATCCATTTATATATTAGTATATTTATCTACTTTCGTCTACTGGCCTTAATATTTGAGAAATAATATTAGAGAAAATATGCGCTCTCCGGCAGGCTATATATATATATATATATATATATATGGAAATATAGTTTTAAGATGTGCTATATTTATCAGAGATACAGGCTATGCAAATATGAATATAAAACCAAACTTCAATGTTGAAAGGCCTGACGATTGCGTCTAGCATGAAACAGCCTGTCGCCTCTGAGTGTTGACTTCAATGTTCACTTTTATATGTGTGTGTGTGTACACGATTCTCTTTACATATACATATGTATGTATAAAAACTTCCTAAATAGAGACAAGTAGACGCTGTTGTTTGGAAAATTTCCAGTTATTACGATCCTTTTATTCTTTTCATTTATGAAAAAATGAAAAGAATAAAAGGATCGTAATAACTGGAAAAGCCTACTTTTATTCTTTTCATTCCTTCAAAGAGTCATTTATAGTAAAAGCAATGAAAGTAACACCGATGAATATCCTTAGTGAGAATAACTTGGCAAGATCTGGTTTATTTTGTCAATTATTATTCACCTGATCCATTTGAAATGTAATCTTGTCATTTCTAACGAAATGTATTGATGCACAGCAAAGAAAACATAGTAAAAGAAAAAAAAGAAATTACAAAATAAAATTACCTTAGATAATTTTATTCTTTTTTTATTTCTATTCGTGCAAGCTGTTGTTTTTTTTTTCTTTCTTTCTTTCTTTTTTTCTTTTTTCGGCATCGTTATAGATTGCGCAACGAACCTCTTATTACCGTGACGACAAAAATGCCGTTAGATTTCAGGTACTTGGCTCTTGGGATCAATACGTTTAAGAAAAGAGTTATTTACTGAAGATTTATTCTGGCTCGTATAGAACAATATTCACACCGCCTAACTTTATACTCACAAGCATTATTTCATTAACTTTTTCGATGAAAAAAAAAAAAACGCCTTACAATTATTTAAAGATATCTTTAAAATTTTAATTGAAAGAAAAATAAAATGTTAGTTATAAGATAAAAAAAAAAATCCTTTCGCTTTCATGAAAAATGAAAACTTATCTAATTCAGTATTTCGACAAAATTCCAAATAGTGCGCCATATCGATAACTTTTCATCACCCGACAAAGTTAATTTAAATGAAATTCTATGAAAATTAAAATAGCCAAATGAAGAGTACAATGAGAGTTACTTCATTTAATGGTTACTTTACTGACTATAGAAAAAATATTACTTACCATATACTTAAACTATGCTGACAAATACATTTATTTATACCTGACGGTTATGCTTGTCAACACCTTGGGCAAAGATTTTCAAAACGCGCCTAAATTTATGACCGTATAAAAGTTGATGACAATATACAGAAAGCAAAAGATAAAAATCGAAAAATGGGTTCCCGGTGTCAACACTTGATAACAAACTCGTTTGCTAAGAACAAAAAATAGGTATATTATAAAATTTTAGTCACTGAAACGTTTAGCTGGCATGTGTATCCTAGAAAATGATATTTCATTGCAGTTAAATAATGGAAGTTAAGAAAAGTTCAGTGGATTGATTGATTGAATTGTTTCTATGGTTTATCAATAGTTTGCATGTTTTTAAAGCCAGAAAATATTTTAGATTGCAAGAAGCTTTTGAAAATAATAATGATTTACTGATACAAGTCCTAATGTATAGCTGGCCACTCGTATTCGAGGATACCTGTCAACTAGGGCGGCAGACGCATGCTCAGGCGCATTTGTGTTTATTCAACACCCACAGAGCCCCCCCCCCGTGGTTTATGCTGCAACTATGCTGAGCAGACCTTAGTTACAGTTTCTAGGAAAGAGTGTGTTATCTAGCGTGATCAATAATTTGAACAAGGCCAGTATGCTCAAGACCTCGGCCACGATGATTTGTGACTTCGAGCTAGCACAGCTATCGACAGCTCCCAAGGGTTCCGTCTATCCAGTTTTACTCACAAGGCTAGGGTCAACCCGTGATATGGTTTTCAGGCACTTTCCAAAGTTGCCACACGTTGGGATTGACCCCTCCAGTCCGATAAGATCAGGAAGTCCCCTTCCTGACAAATCGACTATTGTGAGATTCGAACCCGTGTCTCATGATCAGAATACAAACGTTCTAACCACTCGGCCACATGCCCATAAACTCGACCACGTGCCCTTACTCGGCCACCTGCCTAAGTCCTACTAATTAACCCATAACTGGGGGAGAAGAGGTGGAATCTTTCCCAAGGGCATTTTCGCGTATGTGAATATAAAGAAGCCGACCAGAATTGAAGCCTGGCTTTCTGATTTCCTATTCCTAGCCATTACACCACACGCGCCTCCAAGACATCCAGTCAGAAAATGATTTTTTATTGTTTACTTCTCTAGAAAATTTGTTTAATTATAACATGAAAGTAAATGGTTTTCAAAAATTCCGGTTCAACGAAGAAGGTTGTTTATTTATGATTATTTTGTCAAATTTTGATATCCCATAATTTATTGGGTGAGAATATCTTCCAGATCTGAGGATTGCCCACCCCAAAATAACTTTTAAAATATTAAAAAAATATATATAGACAGAGAGAGCGAATTGTTATTGCTTGGATAATTCTTACATTTCAAGCTTATTATATAACAACAACGTTTCATGTGTATCAAAAAAATATAAATGGGGAAAAAGAGACTTTTAAATAATAAAAAATGATAAATATTTTTAAATCTTAATATAAAATAAATAATATCTTTACATACAAATATTTTTCAGTTTATTATGAGTAGATAAATTTCAGAAAAAATATATCTTTTTTAAAGGTTTATATTTAAAATAGTAAAAGAGAAAGCAATTCATAAAGGTGAAAATATATTGAGAGCGCAATCATTTTTTTTTCGGAGCTAACTCTTTTGATTACAGATGATGTGGAAGAACCTTTTATGTTAACGATCTTATTTTGGGGGATTAGTTTTTTAGAGTGCATCCGTCATTGTCATGTCGTAGACTTTTTCAGTTTAACAAAACAGGACGCATTGCAATGCTTTATTTATCTTATTACATTGCTGGCAATAAATATCTACAGTATTGATACCATGTTCCAATATTTCTTAATGAATAACACCTTTCATATTTCACAAGACATAAAGGAATGACTTCTGTGGGTGAAGATTTGGCTTTCGTGTTGGTACTGTTCTCTCATTATGTATTAACTATTATCTTTTTCACTGTCTGTTAAAATGCGAAACACATTTTTCATCACTTGTAAAAATGTGATTCAAAATGAAAGGTTATTCCTGCTGGGCGTTTTTTGTTCGGTTCTCAAATGAAACTTCATGAGGAAATCTCTTGTCAATTCTTTTCGAAATTAAACTCTGAGATTAACTATAAATGACACAGAAGAGATGCTAAATTAATTCTAGATTCAGTTTTCTCTCATTCGACCTTGGTTCAGCCTTGGTTGGCTCACTCATAATTCATAGCAATTAAATGACATAATACAGAATTGCTTTGCGAAGTAATATGCATGTCTAAATTCCTATGCTTGTTTCGCTTCTAATTGATATGAATAATACTATTTCTCCTGCTATGATGTGTCTTTTCATTTAAATTTATCTATATTAAACTTACACTCTTTGGGTCATATCCACTGTGCCATGTGTCCTCAAGGATAAAAGCGTTAGTTATATCTAGTGACAGGACCCAAAAAGTATGAGTTCAATACCTGGTTAAGCCGGTGGAGAACTTGGGAATTAACAGGAGATAAATGATAACTGACATCGATTAGACATGGCACGAGGAATTAGAACAGTCTACTCCAGCGAGCGAAATAAAGGGTTCAATTTGATATTCCAAAAACCTGAAGAAGGCCGGAGCGTACAACGTCCGAAACGTTGTGATAAATATGGCAAAAAAGATGAGAATTATAGACTGAAGAACGTAAATAGTATAAAATACGCAGATGACAACGCGTTGATGAAAGATTCAGAAAGAAAGCTGCAGTAACTCGTTGACAAGGTAGTAAAGGAAAGAGGCAAGAAAGGACTAGCCATCAATTGTAAGAAGGCAGAATGTTCGTCAGCAAAAGGAACATCCCGAGAGGACTACGAATTAGAGATATCAAAATCAATCAAGTTAGTGAAAGATGTCTACTAAAATCTAAGCAAAGTATTAAGAAACCGGAAAAGTTTGTTAGAAATATAGAGTTTTGAAATTCGATGTATGGCGGTGAATGCTAGGTAGAAATAAAGTGGAAACTTGAGGCAACAAATATGTGACCCTACAGAATGATGTCAAGAATACCATAGACGGAACATGTGAGTAACGAGGAAGTTATAAGGGAAATGAAAACAAAATGAGAACTTGTACTTAGAAACAAAAAGACCCAGTTGAGATTTCTCTGACACATAATTAAGTAACAGTACTTAGAGAAATTTGACACTCACTGGAAATATTGAAGGTAAGTTGTACAGAGGAAAACAGCCCGTAACCTACCTAAAGGTGGAGTAATGGATAACGGCTCGGATTGAGGAATCGGAGAGCCAAGTTCGAATTCCAGGCGAATCCCCTACGTGCTACTACCCTTGGGAAAGGTATAAATCCTCTTCTTCTCTCCCCAGCTATGGATAAATAGCAGGAGAGACTGGGTTCTATAGCCTTGGATGGCAACTGGTCTACCGTAGAAAGAAATGGCAACCTACTGCGGGAAAAAATCTGCCTCGTCAGTCATGTATCAAGAGATACATGATCGGCAAAGCATGTATCACGCATAGCACATAACCTACTGCACCTACCTAACAAGCTTGTGTAATTGGATGACAAGACAGGGGCTTGAAGGAATATTAAGAAGGCAAACATTACTTACATAAAGAATAGGAAGCTGTAAAGATCCCTGATCACCCATGTTCTTGGGGGCACACGGTAGATAAAAGAGGATAATCTGATGGTTGAATGAAAAATGGAGCGCTTATTTAAATCAGAATAGCTAAGAAATTACTCTGTGGATATGGGTATACAAATACCATTCGGCGGAGGACATAAGTTTCTCTACTAATTTAAGACAAATTGAAAATAAGTTTAGATTAATCTTGCGTGGCGTCAGCCAATGAGGATCGAACTAATTACACGATCAAATGACTTTCTAACAACCTTTTTAAGTTTCAAATACAGAGTCCAGGAAGATTATTTTTCGGAGAAAAATCTACTGGAGATATTTATATTCCAACCCCCACTTTTATTAAAAATTCAAGAAATGTCCCCCAAATTCTTAATTTTGGCGGCTGGCAATCTAGGATAGATCATTACATTTCTGAAAATGATTTAAAATTATAAAAAATTCGAGCGAACCTATTATTTCATCCACCTCGTTTATTTGAAACTCAAGTGTATTTCTCAACAGTAGACGTACCATGGCGATATACGTGTGTGCATTTTATTGTGTACGTATCTATCCACGTAGAGATGCCTTAAGGCGTCAGTTTATGTTTTAATGTCCCTATATGGGTATGCGTTTGTTTATATGCGTATATGTGTGTTATGTGATAGGTGTATGCGTGAGTGTGTATGCTTACATTTGTTTGTGCGCATGCGTAGTGGTATTTGTGAAATCATGCCTGCATTGTCTGGCGATTGGTTTAGTCATCCGTGCAATTCGATCGAAAATATTAACTAGAAAATCATGGCGGAGAGACAATCCAAGACATGAGAAAAATACAAAACGATAAAGACTTGAAAACAAGAGAGAGCGGAGAAGTGAGGAAAGAGAAGGAAAAAAGAAAGTAAATAGAAAAAGAAAAGAGAGAGAGAAATAGAAGATAAATATAATAAGAGAGAGAGAGAAGATATTACGTGGAAGAAAGTCAAAGATAAAGAATTGAAATAAGACAAAAGAAAGTGCGAAAAGGAAAAGAGAATGAGTGAGAGAGAAAAGCAAATGTTAGAGAATAGAAAAGGGAAGAGAGAAAAAAGAGAGAGAGAGACAGAGAAGAGAGAGAGAGAGAAAAAAGAGAGAAAGCAAAACAAAGAAATAGAGGGAAAGAGAGATGAGAGAAAGAAAGAATGAAAGAGAGGAGTGAGAGAAGAGATAAAGTAAGAGTGAAAGGGTGAAGAAGAAGAGAATGAGAAAGATAAAAGCGAAGGAAAGTGAAGGAACGACGAGAAATGCAGAGAAGAAGAAGAAGAAGAAGAAGAAGAAGAAGAAGAAGAAGAAGAAGAAGAAATCAAAGAAAAAGAAAGTGATCGAAAGAAAAGAAAATAAGGGAGGGAAGAGAAAGAAGAGAATGAGAAAGATAAAAGCGAAGGAAAGTGAAGGAAAGACGAGAAATGCAGAGAAGAAGAAGAAGAAGAAATCAAAGAAAAAGAAAGTGATCGAAAGAAAAGAAAATAAGGGAGGGAAGAGAAAGAAGAGAATGAGAAAGATAAAAGAGAAGGAAAGTGAAGGAAAGACGAGAAATGCAGAGAAGAAGAAGAAGAAGAAGAAGAAGAAGAAGAAGAAGAAGAAGAAGAAGAAGAAGAAATCAAAGAAAAAGAAAGTGATCGAAAGAAAAGAAAATAAGGGAGGGAAGAGAAAGAAGAGAAGAGAAAGATAGAAGAAAGATAACGGAAGAAAAAGAAAGAATAGCGAGAGAAAAAGAGATAAAGAAAGGAAAAGAAAGAAAAAGAAGCGGGAAGAGAGAGAGAAAGAGAAAGAGCTACGAAAGATATTGAGAGAAAGAAAGAAGAACGAGAGAAGATAAAATGAGAGATGAGAGAAACAACAGAAAGAGAAAGAGTGAAAGAGAGAGAAAGGGGAGAAAGGGGGAGGAAGTGCTGATGAGGGAACATCTGGAGAATAAATAGATATGAAGAAAGAACAGAAAATTGTGGTTAGTAAAAAGGCAGTTGTAAAATAATTGGCAATTAAATCTATACTATAATTCTGATTGTAAGATTGTTACGTTTTTCTACCTCGAATCAGAGTGTAGTAACTGTTCGATATTCAATCATACTGAGTTGGAATCATTTACGCTTTCTGACCGAGAAATTTACATAATATTTTATCAAATGTCATGTAGAGATATGACACGATCAGGGCGTATCGATTGTAGCTCTCCACACACTGCTTTTCATTATAACTTGTAAATTGCCAATTCGTCGCCTTCTCCATATTTTTTGAATTCTGGCTAGTCTTTCTCTTAGACTGGCTGTTATCCAAGGCTAGAGATCTTAGTCTACCCTGCTATTTTATCCATGGCTGGTGGAAAAGAGATGAATTCATTCCCTTCTGTAGGGCATTACTACGAAAGTGAACGCAACAGCTGAGAGCACAATTTGAACACCGCTGGCAGATTCCACTTTTGGAGCCGATAATCCTTATGCTACCCGCTCATCACTGTTTAATAATATTAAGTGGCAAATGATTTGGAAATGTCAGAAATAAGAAAAGTGGAGGGTTTGAAGTAAGAAAGGCGGAAGAGAAGAAAGCAAGAGAAACACCACTGCTTGTCTGCCAGTATTCCACTTCAGTGCGATCTTCAGACCAAGTGTTGCTATTCATTTAGCATGTAGGTCACGAGGGGAATAAATAATAAAGTGAGTAAATGAAAACCGGCTTCCCAGTTCTTTGGCTTAAGGCTAATACTTGGGGGTTATTTACAGCCATAATTTATATATATATATATATATATATATATATATATATATATATATATATATATATATATATATATATATATATTTAAATAATTCTAAAGATAAGACAAATTCAATAATAATAATAAAGTTAGGGGGCTTAAACAGGAACGTTCCTTTTTAATATTTTGAGTTTGATGTAACTACAAATCATTTCGCTTTTAAAGCTTGCCTTGATAAAGTCAGGTCGAAGAAGCACGTCAGTAATGTCTAAAATATTTTTCAATTGTTCTTTTTATCCATATATATATATATATATATATATATATATATATATATATATATATTTATAATTATTTCAGTCATTTATATATTTCATTTATTTATTTTTCATTTGTGCATTTTACTTTTTCTGAGATACATAAAAACAATATATATATATATATATATATATATATATATATATATATATCTTTCCAACACCCACTTTGATTTTTTGTTACCTTGGAAATCTTGGTTGAAAGCTTGTCTTTTCGTGGACTCAATCGCTAAAGGTAAAAACGTGGCTATATCAGCTATACGGAGAGGTGCTGCCAAATGTCGGTCTGAATGTACTCATAAGAGTAAAAAAAATAAAAAAATAAATAAATAAAAACGTCTGTCTGCGAAAGGAGAAAAAGGCATTGGTGTACAAAAGTAACCGAGAGGTGAAGAGATAATGAAAAGGCGGGAAAACGGGACAAATGAAGCAAACAATAAAAGTGTCATTGAATCGTGTCGAGATTGGCGCGGACGAGAGGACACCAATTTTCTGTCGAAGCTGAAGAAGCGAATATGTAAGTCACTTAGCACAAGCTACAGCAAGCAGAAGAGAGCATAGAAAAAAAGAAAAGAAATCGAAAGCAACACAAAGGGAAGTGGAAACAAAAAGAAAGGAAAGGAGAAAAAAAGGAATATTGCAAATGATAGCAAGACATGAATGAAGAAAATGTGAGGATAGATATGAATGATTCATTATAAAGTCGAAGATATACACGAGTAAAAATGAACGTTAATTCGGAAAAATAAAAAGAAATAGTGACGAAACAGAAGAATATGATAAGAAAAAAGAAGTCAAAGAAAAGAAAAAAATGGTGGAGTAAAAAGATAAGACCGAAAAGAGAAATAAAAAATTTCAAAAAAGAAAAATGAAACCAGAAAAATAAACTTATCTGCAAAGGAGATGCTTTATATATATATATATATATATATATATATATATATATATATATATATATATATATATATATATGGATAGTTTGCTAAAGCCGTGAAATTAGGAGTCAACGTGCAATGTTTAAATACACACACACACACACACACATATATATATATATATATATATATATTATATTTATAAGAATCTTAAGGCATGAAACTGACAGCCAAAGTGTAGCGAAGATTTCTGTATATCCACTCTATCTATAAAACGTCTATCTTCATTATTGAGTTCTCTCCAAATGTAAATATAGCAAATTTTCAACACTATATATATATATATATATATATATATATATATATATATATATATGTATGTATGTGTGTGTGTGTGTGTGTGTGTGTGTGTGTTGTCCACCCGATCATACATTAACGTACGCACACATAAATATAACTCTATAAAGTTAAAAATGAATTTGAATGAAAATCATAGAATAACAGATAAATGGTGTGATAACACACACATACACACACACACACACACATATATATATATATATATTTGTGTGTGTGCGTGTGTAAAGAATAAAAAGAAAGAGAGGGTCATTAAAATGAGAGAGAGAGAAAAGAGAGAGAGAGAGAGAGAGCGTAGGAGGTACTAATAGATGCAAACGAGCTCAGATAAAGAGGAGTAAAAACGAAGAAGCCATTGGCCGGTCTCAATAGATTTCACTGTCTGGGAGTCATGGAGACCGCATTCAATGGCGCATGAAGGATATAAGTTATCTGTTTTGATTTTACCTTCAGCGGACCCTTCTTTCTTTCAGGCCCGGCCAGTGCGAGCTTGTGGGTCAGACTGTGTCTACGTCCAGAAGGCTGTTCGGGTGTTGAAGAAAAGTGATTTATGCTAACAATGACAGCATGACAGATCAAAGCCTATTTTAGAAACGAGAAAAATCAATATTCCCCATATCGAAGTCCGTGTATTGGTTTTGGGACCGAAAGCGAAGCGTAACTGTCTCCCTCCCTCTCCCTCCTTCCCTCTCTTCTCCTCCCTCACATTTTCTATCTATCTATCTCTCGATTTCATGCTGCATTTTTGCTATTTTTTTTATATCTTTATCTCTCATTCCCTCCCTATTTCTTTCTAGTATGTTTTTCATTTTTTTCTCCTTTTAATAATATCTTTGTCTCTATCTCTCTGGTTTCCATCTCTCTCTCTCTCTCTCTCTCTCTCTCTCTCTTGTTCTAGAATCTTAAAAGATCCCCAAAGTAAAAAAAAAAAAAATAACACCCCAAAGCTACCGGCGATCCAATACAGATATATCTCCATAAAACAGGCATTTTATATATCTTCTGATTTACAGTGTCCCTAAAGTCGAGACACATAGGCAAAAATGCATATTTTCAAGAAATGAAATTTTCAACAACATGTTATTGAATTAGAATATTAACAAATAACATCTTCAATATGATTTCCATTATTTGTAATGCAAAAGTTGATGTACTTTGCAAGATTCACATGAACTCGATGCAATAACTCCACACTGATATCAATTTTAGCACATTCACTCTTTATGCGTCCAATCAAGTGTGTTGCATCTGTCATTTTAATTGAGTACACCTTCTCCTTTAGCATACCCCAGAAAAAGAAGTCAATTCTTTCTTCTTTCGACAAAACCATATTTAATCATTGGAGATAAAAATATGGTTCACGAGATTTCCTTTGTGGGCAGACATTAGGAACGCCCTGTTCAAGAAGAAGGAAACTATAGTATATACAGATATTTAAGCCACATCATTGTATAAAAAAAAACACCTCTTATGTTCAGAAGGTTGTATTTCTTTTAGACTAATTTTTATAATAAAAAGGGGACAGATTCAGCTGAGGATTGTAAAAGAATTACAAGCATAGAACGTTTCTAACTTGCTTAGTTGGTGGTCACCCTTGAGCAAGAATTAGCAGGTTTCAACGTTCAACAGTTTTTCTCTGACAGTTTTTCAAATTTTTGTAAACGTGATTAGAGAATATGAAAAACTATCATTAGAAGTTCGGATAATATATGACTATTAAGCAGGAGTCAATGAACTCTTATATTTAAAATATTTACGAGAAAATTTAATTAAAAATAATAATTTCTTTCCTTTTACACGCAAAAAATATATACACGCAAAAAATATATAGTAATTGTAATGGTAATATTATTTCCTTATAAGGAAATATTTGCTATTCATTGACCGAGCAGCCAGTACCACTGTCGATTAAAATTTAAGAATAACTTTCTTTTAAGACAATTATTCAGGAAATAGGTCCACCTGGACCAGTAACAGTTATCGCTCTTTCCAGTATTAATAGGGGTGGTCCTTCCTAACATTTTATTTGAAGTAGTGGGGAATGTCAACATCTTGATTATGTCATTATTTTTTCTATTAATCCATTTTAGTTGTTGCTGTTGATGAATGTGCTCAGGTGATGAGGTTACTCTTATTTTTTCCAGTTTTTTGTTTGTTTGTGATTCTGCAGCGCCAGTCCAAAACGTTTGAAAAAGAATAGTCTTCGGCAAGATTCACAGATTTCATTCACTGTAAGTCATTTTTAACCAACTAATTCGTAGGTTAATATTTATATTTTTGTAGCAGTTTCCGGCGTTGGGAGATACCCTCTCTCTCTCTCTCTCTCTCTCTCTCTCTCTATCTATCTATCTATCTACACACAGACGCACACACACACACACACACACATATATATATATATATATATATATATATATACAGAGAGAGAGAGAGAAAGAGAGTTTGTTCTGCAGTTACCACCCGAACAAATCAAATCCACTTATAACTGCAGAAGAAAGAACGAATGTCCCTTAAATGGCAATCGCTTGCAGCACAATGTAATATGCCAATACACTCTAAAATCAGCATCTAACGAAGAAAAGATATGCATAGAAGTAAGAGAAAGATCCTGGAAACAAAGAAACTACGAACACAAAATACCCTTTACAAATTGTAAATATGCAAACAGCACAATACTTTATAAACATGTGTTGAAGATTAAAAACAAAAACGAAATCACATCAAAAATATAATGGAAAATAAGGAAAACAGTATCACCCTACAAAAATAATAAAACTGCGTGGAGGAGAAAATATAAGCTATAAGATATAATTACTTGCCCAGACCCATACAAACTATTAAATAAACGAACAGAATTCGTCCCAAAATGAAGACACGAAAAAGAATTATTTCCGACGTTACTTAAAAATCGAAAACTGAAAAAAGAACAAGAATAAAAAATAATAAAACAGTAAATTAATCCAAACCAATAAACAAATAAACTAAGTTAATAATTCACAAACCATGACCGCACACATAAACACAAGTAAAAGTGATAATTACAACGAACAATGAATAATCAAATGTTAACAAACAACACTATAAGTATTCAAAACTGCATCCGGATCCACAATTATTCCCACTCAATATCCCCTAGAATAATACGAAACATAACCGATATCACCCACCAAATTAACCATTAGACTACAAAACCGCCCACCAAATTAACCTTTAGACTACCTGTACATATAAATAGTCGAGCAAAAACATAACGCATATGCTCTGACGATTGGGTTTCGCATAAAAACAGACTGTCACTTCTGGGTGTTGACCTCCATTTATATATATATATATATATATATATATATATATATATATATATATATATATTGTAGTGTTCTGCTTATATGTCAATTACACGATCAATTTTAGGTAAAAAGCGTTAAGCAACATAGAATTTGAAATATGAGGGTGTGACCTCGGAGACCATTCCAGGTCAACAGAGAATAGCATGCCATTTCTAGACAAAATTTTCTACTTTACAGTGAAGGATAAAAATGATTTGTACCACAAAATTTGCGGGATGGGTAAGTTTAAATTCAATTTCCGGGGTCATTGGAAGTTAAAGAAGGAAGAAGTTTGAAGACATCATTATATATATTGCACTCCAAAAGATATATTTTAGGAGATAAATTAGTGTGTATGTTTTCCTGGGCCGAAAATGATGATAGGATAGTTTGTACTGACCTTCAGTGACCTGGAAGTCACTAGACATCAATTTTAGATTGATCAACCAAAAGAAAATTCTAAACAGTATCTTTCAGGTTCCTTGTGTAAAATGTTGTGCCACACTGAAAAAGGTTTTCCTGTTAAAATAATCTAGATTTAAAGTGACTTTTTTAGCTGTTTTAAATGTGCAAAAATGATTGCAAACGATCGTTATTCTGTGAGTGATGCACTATTTGCTTTAAAAAAATGAAAGAAATAAGGTTATTGCAGTAGATTACGAGAGATATTAAACCGAATGTGAGAAAATTTCCAACACTTCTGGAATTGTGTCGAATTTAACTGAAGCTGTGTGGTAGCTACTACTATCTATATAATTGTACAGGCTTGTGGTGCCAAGGATCCTGTCTCGTCAACGTGACAAGAAACAGCAGCAAAAGTTGGGTGACTCGGCTGCCTTCGGTCAGGAAACGTAATCTGATACAGCCGTGCAGCATCACGTCCATTACCATTCTCGCGACCGTATGCAAAAATCACATCTGCCTGCTCACAATATGGATATCCAGCCTTCGTAAAACGGAACATTTCTTAGATAACTCATTACTCTCATGTTAAACTTTGAAGACAGACTAGCCCCAAATGCACACAAATGAAAATGTAACCTCATCTATATGGCAATACAGCGCCAGCTACCGTAAACTTCATTTAAAGTTAATAACTGAAAAAACGAAGGATTTGAGGACATATATTTATATAGACTTTTGTCCTTTTGATATATGGAACACGCCTCAAAAGTTTATAAAAGTATTTTGATACACCCTATATATATATATATATATATATATATATATATATATATATATATAATCGATTTCGACGTATGAGGGCCAAACAGATCAGTTTTCTAGAAACCGACAGCCCGACAACGACACATGAGATTTGATTATAGTGGTGAAGGCCTCGTGCAGGACCATCTACACTTTTGAAGGGCCGAATACAGAGACCTGGTGCACCAGATGCAACAAGGTTCCCAAACGACCCTCCGCAGGTTTTTGAATTCAAGTTGTCCTTCTCCTAGACCAGCTGCCATCCAAGGCTATAGAACCCAGTCTGTCCTACTATTTACCCATAGCTGGAGGGAGAGGAAGAGGATTCACACCTTTCCCAAGGGTATTAGTAGGTATATATATATATATATATATATATATCACAACTTTGATGAAAAAAATCTGCTGAAGCTTAAAACACGGCTCCGTTTTTAAGCAGTTTTATCTGCTAAGCTCGTTTGATAGGTCAGTGGCCCGCGTTCGTTTTTCCGGTCTGTACCGTTATTTGTCATTTTCTTAGTCGCTGTGAGAACTGCTTATTTCTTTCCCAATGTCTTCACGAGAAAATGCAAGCAAGAATGTTCAATGTTAATTTTCTAGGTAGGCCCTTCCCAGTCTGCTTACCCGTCTCCATCAGCGAGACTTAATGGGTGAAGAGTGATCTGTTTCTTATCTCGCAAAAGTGAGATAAAATTGGGATATCTGCCATTAAAGGCAACCTCGACATCTGCGCCTTTACGAAGAAAACATCGATGATAGCAGAGAAACTACAGGCGATATTTTGATCACAATTCATCGTAGATTAAGTAATATTGGAGATTTGTATTATACCCCGAGCGATGATGTGGACTCGCCCGCGATGATGTGGACTCGCCCGCGATGAGGTGGACCCGCCCGCACGTGTATAAATGTGAGAACGGAACTGAGGACTAGGGGAGATAGTAAAACCTCTGTGTTTAATAATACTCAGCTTGTCGACCTCTCTACCTGGAGGCAGAGAGGAACCCAGACGGACCTATGCAGAAGGGTAGAGACTCGTCTGGAAAGGTAGACAACTACCCGAACCCGTGTATACGGGGTCTACGGACAATTTCTGCCCGAGCCTACGGTCGTTTGAGAAAATAGAATAAACCAATGGCTTCTGTTATCTCCAACGGATTAAATAATAATTATGTTGGTCACAAAAACGAACTCGCTTTTACGACGCTTGATTCTACATTTGAATGATAATTCTAACATTTTTAGGCATTTAAAACAATATGTCTAGCCGCATACACAATTCCGGTTAGTTTATACCAACGGCTTCCCATACTTAACACTTCTCGCGTTCACTCTCGCGTGGTCATGTGTGATGTCATGGGCCGCGGTGCGATTTTCACTTCCAACGTCTCGTATGCACGAGTTTGTCGTTGCTTGGAAATCTTCGATGCAAACAAAACAGACTATCATTGTTGCTATGTCAGTGTATTGATTAATTTATTGTAATGTAATTGTCATTTTTGATAATGGCTTATGTAAGCCGAAAGTTTACATAGGATTAAAAAATATGAATCAATATGGTGATTTTCTTTCGTCTTTCAATGATAATGTTATTAAGCTTATCCGACAATATGAAGAATTTGCTTAAAATAAATAGACAAAACTTGTCTATATTATTTAATGAAACATGCATTAATAAAAAAATGCTGTCTAAATACACACAATATATATATATATATATATATATATATATATATATATATATATATATATATATATCGGCAAATAGAACTCTCCCATATATATATATATATATATATATATATATATATATATATATATATATATATATGAGACTGTACTCAGCACATGAAGGTTGCAAGTCTGCATAAAATTCTGGCTCGTGCTATCGATGTTGGACATTATGTGTATTTAATATATATATATATATATATATATATATATATATATATATATATATATATATATATATATATATATATATATATATATATATATATATATATACTACTACTAATAATAATAATAATAATAATAAAATATAAGTAATTATACTTATACAAACCTACCAAGGATCGTCAGGGTATGTGACAATCCGCGTAGCTGAAACCAAGGTAGTTTTGCCTGGCTCTTTAGGTTCCTAGTTATATATATATATATATATATATATATATATATATATATATATACATATATATATATATATATTATCTTACTATTGCCTCCTGAAGAGTGCATGCCGTCCGGAAAAAACTTAGAGTAGAGGCAGGAATAAGGCAAAAATTTTCTAAAATAATGAAAGCTCGTTAGAAAAAAAAAACAAAAAAAAAAAACAAAAAAAAAACAAACAAAAAAAAAACATACTTTGATAACATCAATCATAAGCACAGCTTTAGTGTACTGTCTATTAATAATACGAACAAATTTTCAAGAACTATTCGACTGTTTATAATTTCACTAACAAAACATTTATTACAGGAGCTTAACAGAAACTTTGTAGATGATTAATTGAGTAGCCGGAAGAGCTACGAAAGATAAAATAATTTAGATAATTTGAACATCTATCTATCTATCTATCTATCTATCTATCTATCTATCTATTTGATAGAATAAATAACAAATAAATGTTTATAAATTCCATATGTTTTGCTTTTATTTAGGCGTCAACATATTTCTTCATCAAAGTTGTGATATATATATATATATGTATATATATATATATATATATATATATATATATATATAGGGTGTATCAAAACACTTTTATAAACTTTGTAGCCATGTTCCTCATATCAAAAGGGACAAAAAATATATGTCCTCAAATCCTTCGTTTTTTCAGTTATTAACTTTAAATGAAGTTTACGGTAGCTGGCGCTGTATTGCCATGTAGACGAGGTTACATTTGTCATTTGTGTGCATTTGGGGCTAGTCTGTCTCCAAAGTTTAACGTGAGAGTAATGAGTTATCTAAGAAATGTTCCGATTTACGAAGACTGGATATCCATATTGCGAGCAGGCAGATGTGATTTTAGCATTCGGTCGCGGGAATGGTAATCCATGGCACCACAAGCTATGACCGAGTGGAAGACCAAGATTTGCTCATACACCTGACCACGAAGGACGCATTTTATAGTCTGTCGGGGATGATCCAAGTATTAATACCAGTGGCGCTAGCATATCGTGCATCTCATAGCATCACATGAAGGGGATTTTTGCCGATAGTTTATTGCACAAACTGACAATCCGTTCTTTGTCTCTTCAGTCTTGTTTACGGATGAGATAACATTTGTAAGAGATGGAATAACAAATTTCCACAAGCAACAATTGTGGGAATATCGGAATCCCTATGGTACAATATAGGCTAGATACCAAAACCAGTTTACGATTAATGTATGAGCTGCACTTTTAGGTGACTGTCTGGTAGGTATATATACCTACCAGAGAGTCACCTAAAAGTGCAGCTCATACATTCTCCCATCACCTCTTACAAAAGCTATCTACAAGGACTTTATTTCAAACACACTTTCAGACCTGCTAGAGGGTGTACTCCTGCTAATACGAAGACGCATGTGGTTCATGCATGATGTGGCTCCAGCACATTTCAGTCATATTGTTCGCGATGAACTGGCTGACATCTACCATGAAAGATGGATAAGTAGGAGAGACCCGGTTCCATGGCCTGCAAGTTCTCCTGACCGCATTCATTTGGATTTTTATCTGTGGGACCACCTAAAACAATAGGTTTATGTAGCAGACATTAATAATGCAAGATTTCATGGTGGCCTGCGAAACCATTCGACACCGTGTGGGAGTATTGGAAAAAGTCCGTCAGTCAATGATCCGACGGGTGCATGCGTGCGTAGAAGCAAGGGGATGATATTTTAAAGAGCTTTTATGAATTGATGCGTTGAAGTACAACGATTGCCTTTTGATCATATGATTATATAGACATTTTACATTGTTTTTGGTTACATGAATCCGCCTACAATGTTTTAAAAAGTATTTTAGATTGTATCGTGGAT
>CAHIKZ030005179.1:272500-285000 GCA_903632075.3 Acanthosepion pharaonis | reverse complement strand
ATACAACAATTCAAGAATACAAAACCAGGAATGACAGAACAAGTCAGTACGTACATCTTTTAAGCTGCAGGTAATTAAAAATTAAAATTAAAGATAAGGGATACAAACATTAACCTAAACCCGCGACCGTACGAGGAAAAAAGTGCCTAATTTTTATGGCACGTTCTTGTGAACACAAATCGCACAATCAAAGCAAACAAAACCCATATCATTGTTAAAGAACAAGACAATAAATCTGTTGATTGACTTGAGTGTACGGTGCGATTGCACTATTTCCGTCAAAGAATTTAGGAAGATGAGAAAAACAAAAACTTGCAAATAGAAATTGAAAAACTGTGGAATCTAAGAGCAACTTTTATCCCTGGAATGGTAGGAACACTTGGAACGATTATAAAACGAACTGAGGATTTTCTGAACACAATACCAAAAAAAGCTTCTTTGCAAGAATTTTAAAAAATCGTATTGACGAGCATTATGGAGAACGCAGTCAGTATAGACATTTTGGTAATGATGTGGTTGGCAATATTGTGCACGTTTTTAGGGGGTTGTGGAATGCTTAACCAACGAAGGAAACAATTACCTATTTCTTGCCTTGGGCCAAATTGGTAACTGATCTAAAATCTGTTGTTAAATGGTGCAAGGAATGACTTGTTAATTGTAAACGTCTCCAAAACAAAACTCCTCTCTTTTAATTATTTCAGGGAACCATTTTTGATTCCCATCAGCATGGTTGATGCTAACCGACAGTAGAATGATTCATTGCATCTTCTCAGACTAACATTTTCCGCTGACATGAGATTATATTGAATCAACTGCTAGGTCTATTTCTAGGAAAGCTGGTTAACTGTGTCGTGCTGGACTATTTTTCGCGATAATATAATTTACATATTTATAAGTCTACCATTTGTCCATGCTTTTAATATTGCTGGTCTACTGTACATTTAAAAATAAAATCCAAAGAATATGCTATTGGTCCTGATTTTAGTCACTTTCCATCGCCGTAGTGTAGCTTCCCGCACCTTTTCTATAAATAATTTCATGGTAATTGTTCAGATACACTTTTCTGTATGATACCCAGGCTTAATTAATTTAAGCGCACTACTAGACTGACGGAAAGGTCTCATCATTTTACAGTTGAAATGACTAGATGAAACCGTAATTTCTATGCTAACAGTTTCTTCTATAGCACTTCTTGCTTGTGGATCTCCCTTCCGACTCCTTGCTTCCCAGTCAACTTTGATCGTCAAACATAAATGCAATGTCAATTGTTATGCCATGTCTTCATAATTCCTGTTCTTTTAGTGTTTCTGTCCTTAATAGAGTTTTTTATCATATTCTGCAACACTCAGTAAACCCTTGTGCCTTAGTGGCTTTAGTTCCTTACTTGGGGTGAAATGATTTAAAAAAAAAGATGCCCGGTTTACACTCTACAGGCAGTGTTCCAAAGAAGAATGTTTAAAAGTTTGTTTTTTTTTCAATAATAATTATAATAATAAATCGGTTTAAAAATGTAAGAAACGGGAAACTATAACCTTTGGACTACCGTGAAAGATGGAAAAAAAAATTGAAAATAGGTTGAAAATATAAGCATCATATCCAATATTGGGAGGATTTGATGCAGAGTCCTATGGGAATTATTGGGGATACTGAGGAGTATTTTAAGTATTCGAGGAAACTTATTGTTACTCGGTCCCCTGGGGATGACCACCTAATGTGTGACATGTTAATAATAATAATAATAATAATATTTCAATATAATAGAATACTGTTGCCATATATGGTCTGGTGCACCCGCCGTTCATCTCGAGGTTCTCGGCAAAATCCAAAAACGGATATGCAATGTGATCGGTCCTAACTTGGGGTATCCAGTCACTTTCACCGACGTAATGTGGCTTCCTTCTATCTTTCCTATAAGTATTTTTATGGTATTTTCTTTCCTATAAGTATTTTTATGGTATTTTCTTTGACGAGCTATTTTCATTGGTACCCCGACTGCATGAATTTAAGCGTGCTACTATGTAGATATATCGGTCCCACTCTTTTGCCGTTGAAAAAGGTAAATGTAACCGCCTCTTCTACTCCAACAGCTTCTCCGCTCACACTTCCCGACAGGGGAACTCCTTTCCTGTTACTTGCATCCCTGATAACTATAATCCCTCAAAAATTTAAATGTAATGTCAATCGAGATCTTCTGATGCCATGATCCTCGTTCTTCTTTTTATCCTTTCTTCAACCCCCTCCCCTAAACCCAATCTTTTCCCTTACTTTCACTCTCTGTAGCCCCTTGCGGAATAGTGGCACTCCCACCTTGCTTACGGTGAAATGCTTGCAAGAAGGCGCTAGTAAAGATGTAACGTTGTGTCACATCCTGTCATCGTGAAAACAGAGAGTTCGTTTAGCAAATAATGCAGGCCTGACATCCGCAGATCGAAGGCGTCAATGTGAGCATAGAGCGCTCATATTTCTCTTGACGGAAATAAATACTTTATGGATTTGAATCTGATATTAGCTTGCTTTGCCTGCCAGTGTCACGTTAACCGGCTGAGCCAAACACCAGCCGTCAACCTAATTTTTAATTTGGTGAGTTAAAGCTATCACCTAGCGTCGAGCAAGAGAACTTAACTTGAACTTGACTGCGTATCTTCTTGGGTGTGGCCCCAAAGCTGATTGTTTGTCTTACAAGTGCGCTCGACGAGGAGTAACAAGTCATGATTAAACAAGACACTTATTCATATCGCGGCTGATATTGAAAATACGACAGTCAACGGGGAAAAAACACATTACCTGGTATAGGTGTGACGTAATAAAGTAATATGCGGCATGATGGTAAAAGAAGTCAAGAAAAATATTAATAGAATAAAATTAAATTCAAAGTGTATGTTGATTTATTGGCGATTAAATAAACTCTTTTTTTATCATTTCACCCCACCCCAAAAGGCAATGAAGCTACTAAAACGCAAAGCTGCTACTGAGTTTTAGAGAATACGAGAAAAAAAACACGATTAAGAAGAGAGAACAATTCAACTGTAAATTGATGAGACCTTACCGCCAATCTAGTACTGTACTTAAATTCATCCAATCTAGGTAGCATGGAAGAAAGTTCATCAGGACAATTCCAGTGAAAATATTTATAGAACAAGCAGAGAAGCTTCGTTATGGCTCTTGGAAAGTGACTGAAGGCGGGATACCAGGCCAGGACCAATAATATTGCAGATTCATCTTATCAAGAATCTCTAAATATATAACAGGAGCACCAGACCAAATGTTGCAAAAATATTCAAAGCAAGGACGAATGGTAGACGTATAAATATGTAAGATAGATTCTCAGGAGAAAAATTGATTAGCGAGGTACATTGAACCAACTTTGCTAGCAGTAGACCACCTACCAGTTGTTTCAATATAATCTTTCCACTTAATGCCAACAGGAAACGTTAGTCCGAGAAGGTCCAATGAGTCATTCTCTTGGAGGTTAGCATCAGTTTAGTTTGTGCAGTTTTGTTTTGGGGGCGTTTAAATTAGCAAGTCATTTCTTTCACCAGTGAGCAACAGAGTGTAGGTCAGCTGCCAATTTGGTATTATCGACCCGATCAGAGTTACTATTAAGACAGAAACAAATAGTTAAATTAATACTTTTATATCTTCAATGCCGAATGAATAGGAAAGTATGTATGTGATACAAAATATAGCCCGCCTGTCACGTGATTCGTATACGAATAATAATTCTACAACGGAAGAACGTCTATCATTTCCTCAGATCGAATTCTTTGGAAGTAGTAAATACATTTCTGTTGTTGTGGTGTAAGTTAATTAAGTACGACATTCTACAGTGTTCAAGGCTCAGTAATAATGGTTCTTGGGTGTGTGGGTGGTGTAATCATTACATGCGCTGAAAGCAAAATTCTGCAGCCGGGTTCAAATTTCGGGTTAGTCTGTTACATTTCATTTCGCACTAACACTCTGGGGAAATGGATGAATCCATATCTTCTCCCAACAGGTATTGGTTAAATGGCAAGGTAAATTGGATTCTTTAGCCTTGGTTGATCAGTCTGAGATGAAAGATACTCCGAATTGGTAAATTATGATCAAGATAAAAGCATTTCAAAGAACTCATAGGGATTCACAAATGATAAAGAAATCTGTGGAGGTCGATGATCACCTACGTCCTGAAAGGTGATGGCACCCCCCCTACAAGACGCATACCTGAATAGGTTTTTTATGCGTATATAATGGTAATAATTCCCTACAAGGAAAACATTTGGCATTTGTTGACGGAGTAGATAGTACTACTTTCGATTGAAATTTATATCTTTCTCTTAAAACACTTTTGTTTTAGGAAAACACTTTTGTTTTAGGAAAACACTTTTGTTTTTAGGCAAACACGTTTCTCAAGTCCAGTAGCTGTTATCGCTCTTTCCATTATTGATGTGGGTTTCCTTCCTAACCTTTTATTTAAAGTAGTGTAGAAAGTTAACATCTTGATTATGCCATTATTTTCTCTTCGAGTTACATGTGCTATCCATTTTAATTGTTGCTGTTTTTGGCAGTCCTCGAGTGATACGATACAGTTCTTTATTTGTGATTCAGTAGCGCTAGTCCACGGTGTTCAAAGAAGGATGATCTTTACCAATAACCCCAGGCTTTTTTCACCATTGATCTTAGGAAGCAGTTATATACAACTGACAGTTTAGATATTTTTGAACGGGTTTGGCACCGTGCATGACATCCATAAGAGTGTATTGAGCTGACGAGGTTATATAAGGTTGATGTTTTTAATTTATAGCAATATGCGGTCTTGGACGAAACAGCTTCTGGTGCAAACTATTCTATGTTTTATTTTTCTCCGATGCCTAATTTAATCCATACGTCGAGGTATCTGACGTGGAAAGTGAGATATATGTATAAACACAACGAATTTCACAGAAACTTTACAAAAATCAAACGAGGAATAAACAACACAAGTATGTTGCCCATACATACACAAATTTACACACATAAAAGCAGACATGTAAACAAGAATAGATATGCAAAATATGACAAAGCTATGAACATAAATCATAAATTATAAACAGAAATTATGACATATTCTTGATACATATTTTATACAAGAAAGAAAATGTCCGAACGAATGATGCCAGAATCAGTCACCAATTATATAGCTTGTAAAGATCCGAACCCTCACCTCTCTGTTTTGCATGCTTACATTTTTTCATACTAATCAATGACATGACCATGAAATAATTTATTTTTTTCATTAAAAAAATATATCCTCAAAAATGTATAAAATCTTAGTTTGATACTCTGCATATATTCCTTCATTTTCTTTTGTCATTTTGTTTCTCTTTCGTCCGCATCGACTGCCTTCTTCACCTGGGTCGACCACAATGGACATTTTCTCGCTCTGGTGGTTATATCATACAGTTGAGCGAATGAAAATAATGGTCAGTTATCGCGGTTTTATACGTCAAGTGATTTATCAGGTGGAGAGTTAGGGTTCGTTATCACTTCTTGGTATTTGTCAGAAAGAACGAAAATGGTCTGACCGTTCTAACCCTCTAAGTTACGCCCTACCCGCCTCAGCATGGGGCATATAAGAATCGCGAATGCAGATCTTTTGAAAGGTTTCATGTTGCTGGGTAAAGATTTGAGCCAAGGTTTTTATGCAAACAATAAGAGGAGAAAAATATATGTAAAAGAAAGTGAAACTGAAGCGACAATAGCAGTATACAGCAGAGAGCTTGTATGGTTGCTTTTATCGATATAGTCAGTAAAGGCGAAAATGTTATAAATGCCAACGTTCCCAACAGCAATAGATTGATGGTAATACGTTGACAGATTCGATATATGAAGACGATCACAAACATTTCAGTGAAGAGAGAATGGATAAGACTAAATGGCAAGAATATTGATTGACTGATTTGATTTTTACGGTTTATCAACTCATTGTAGTTTATATAAAGCAAAAAATAATTCTAGATTGTAAGAATTTTTTACACATAATAATGATTATCTATTATAAGTTCTACTATAGCTGGGGTTAGAAAAAGGAAGTATCAAAAATGATCATATTTAAAAAAAGAAATGTTGTCAGAATTTTCCAAATGGGGAGTTATCATTATTATATACTTCATTATTCACACCAACATGCTCAGCTTGGTTGTTAAACTCTCAACGTTTCTGTCGGAGTACGCACCGGCTTTCTTCAGGTGTCTGAAATTACGAGAAGGTTACGGAGTACGAAGACGGATACCAAAAAAAGGTCGGTGGATGGGTACACCCGAAATGTTGAACATGTTATTCTAATAACAAATAATATAATGATAAAAAAAGTGTTCTTAAAAAGTAAAAGAATTAGAAATAATCTACCAAGGCTGATCAGACCGACAAGGTCAAAATGGCAGCCGATGTCCAAAACGAACTCAAGTCCGTTGTTAACTGAGGCAAAAGATGGCTTGTTAATTTTAACGCCTGCATAAGTAAACTTCTCTCCATTAATCATCTGAGAGACTCCTCTCTACCTGCCATCAGTATGACTAATGCTAACCCCCAGGAAAGTGACTCGTTACGTTTTCTTAGGCGAACGTTCAGCTGAAATGAAATGGAAAGACTATATTGAATCTTACTGCTACGTCAGCTTGCTATAAATGTTCGTTAATTGTGTCTTGCGAAAAAATCTTTCTCTCCAGAAATTATTATACATATATATAAGTCTACCATTCGTCCAGGCTTAGAATATTGTCTCCACATATGGTCCGATGCTCCTGATATTTACCATGAGCTCCATGAAAAAAATACAAAGAAAAATCAGCAATATTATCGGTCCTGATCTGGCAGCTCGGCTCCAGTCACTTTCCCACCTCCGTACGATTGCATCTCTGTGTCTTTTCTATAAATAATTTTATGGTAATTGTTTGGATGAGCTCTTCGATATGATAGCTAGACATTTTGAATTTAAGCGCAGTACTAAAATGGCGACGAGGTCACATTAATTTACGGTTGACCTGGTTAGATGTAGTCGTAAATTCGATGCTAACAGCTTCTTTTGTCGCACTTGGTGAAATCCTTTCCGAAATCCATGCTTTCCAGCCAACTTTAATCTGCAAAAATTTAAATGCTATGTCTTCCCAATTCCTGATTTCTCTTCTTTCTCATTATTTATGTTTCTGTTCCTAATTCTTCAATACCTCTTGTAACCCCTTCTGTCTTAGTGGATTTAGTACCTTGCATGGGGTGAAAACGATTTAAAAAAATACTAAAAATCAATCTTTAAAACAGTAACTAAATCTACCGAACTGTTAAAATAGCGTCTGAATCAAGTACGAGGATGACCGAGAGGAAAATGAGAAATTGGTACAGTTGACTGAAATCTAAATGCGAAATGTCTAAACACATTTGAGATTTAACGTACTTTGAATCAAATTCCAACTGAAATTCCAAAAATAAAAACTACAATGTCTTTACAAACGTATATATATATATATATATATATATATATATATATATATATATAGTCCGTGCCAAATTATTATCGAGATAACTTTTTTTCTAATATTTCAAAAACCATCCAATCAATTCACACAAAATTTTTACACAATGTTGACAACACTGATCTGCGTAATCTCTGAAATTTTCGTATTGATCTGCGTAATGTAAACAAACTGGCGCCATATTTGTTATCAGCACGGTGATTTGAGCGTGCCAAATTATTAGAAAGGTTTTGTAAAATTCGCAGAATTGAGCAAACAAAACGTTTATTAATGTTGACCGTGAATTTTTATGATTGGACGGTTTTTTAAATATTAGAACAAAAGTTATCTCGATAATAATTTGGCACACAGTGTATATATATATATATATATATATATATATATATATATTTGTGAATGTGTGTATGTGTGTGTGTGGCGAGACACAGGGTTTTACGCAGTGTGGACATAGGAATAAATAACTCTGAATATTGGAATGTAGCGTGATACTGACAGTCAGCGTGTAGTGTTGATTCCTATGTTCATACTTTCTCTCTCTCTCTATATATATATATATATATATATATATATATATATATATATATATACGCCTTTATGTATATAAAGCGCGTTTATTTATATATATATATATATATATATATATATATATGACCACGGTCTTCAATATTCACTTGAATTTATATGGACTCCATATAAATATACCAAATGTTAAAAAAATAACCATCTGTCTGTCTGTCTACTCTCTCTCTCTATATATATATATATATATATATGTGTGTGTGTGTGTGTGTGTGTGTTTGTGTGTGTTTGTGTGTGTGTGTGCATGAGAGAGACAGACAGACAGAGAAAGAGAATGAGAATGTGTGTGTGTGTGTGTGTGTGTGTGTGTGTGTGTGTGTGTGTGTGTGTGTGTGTGTGTGTGTGTGCGCGGCGCGTTCGCGTGCACGCGCGGGCCTGCGTGTATATGTGTTTGGTCATTCTGTTAATAGTTTTTGATGCTCATATTAGGATAGTTGTAGAGTTTCGGAAAATTTCACGCCAGGCGTTAACATTTTGAACCAGTCAGTCGATTGCAAGATTAACTTTTTTTTTTTCCTTTTTTTTTTATGAGCTACTCGATCGTCAAGCGATGAGACCGTGACTTAAACTGGTCTCCATACTGTGTAACCGGAAGTTCTGTCGCAATAGGTGTTATTATTCTCGAATGTCAAACACCTCTCAGAAAAAAAAAATCTATTACCACACGAATTTTTGTATAATGCAAAAAAAATCAAAGAGCAGGTCATTGGCGGTTAGGTTAGGGAGAACAAAAAATCAAAAACAAAATGGCTGAAGGCATTTTCTTTTCTTTCTTGACCGACGTGACCAAGCACTTGTTGAAGTGAATGAATTAAGTCCATCTCAATTCCAGTTAACCTTTTGGTGACCAACTGATCCAGTTATCTTTGCTTTCAGTCATTTCTACTTTTCTCACTTTTCTGTGCAATTAATTCGTTATTTGCATATTTTTTTCTTATTTTGCTTGCTTTGATTTGTTCTTATTTTCCGGATTTCTTTGCTTTTGGTTTGAAAAGGTCCCTGGTTTCTCCGCCCTCTTCCATGAGATTTTAGTGAAAACGAACAAAAGAGTTCACTTTTTGCTTGCCTGCTGATTTGAGAGTAACACATGTTCCTAACTGTGAGTTCCATTTTGTCGTTTGTAAAAGAGGAAGCAGGACGAAATGTCGGATTCTAAACACGTCACGTGTGATCTACAACATTTGTTGCGAAAGATTCACTTTTCTACTGCAGCCCATGAAAACAAAACTTGAGGCCAATCTGTTTTTCATTCTCCTGCCAAAATCTATGAAATTATTTTATAAGTAATTCAAACGAGCGCTCTTATCCTTGTTATGTTTGGAATACGCTTTGGACAATAAACTCTTGCCTTAATAGCATTGTTTATATTTTAGAAGAATGATTCTTTTCATTTAAATAATTATTTGAGCTAGAACCTGCATGTTCGTCGTTTTTATAACAATGTTACAGTCGATGCGTTTATCTACCTACTGAAGATGTATGTTGCGCAAAATGAGACTCAAAAGTCGACATCATAGTTACCGGATGTAATATACGCATGAGTAAACTATTTCCGACCAGTTAGTTAACGCTTCCACAACGAAAGGTTACAACCGGTTAATAACAACGGATCAAAAATATAAGAAAAAAACGAAGTGGAAGCTTTACTGGCCTAACTGAACAGAAACAAAGCGGCAGGGCCAGAAGGAATTGTAATAGAGATGTTTCAGCTTTAGAATATTTCGGCATAGCAAAGCTCACAGAAATAATAAATTAAATCTAAAACAGGGGTGAAAGACCTAAACAGATTTTTATCCCCTCAAAAGTCTACAAGGACCTACTTCAATTAGACCAAATGAATCTGTTGAAAGTAAAATGATGACGAAAGTATTCCTTGATTCCATCAAAATGTACCGAATCCTGGAATATCTGAAGAATTTCAAAACTAATGAAACAGTCTTGAAATATCTACCTAACTTTGGAAAAAAAGATTTAAAGTGTTGACCTGAACACAGATGTGTAAAATTTAGCAAAAGTAAACAAAGTAAAACCCGAAACAAAGACCCGAATAAAGACAGATGCTGTTTTCGCAAGAAAGATTTGTGTCACTAAACCAATTTATAATTAAATGCAACCAGATGTTTTACAAGAAATACAAGAATTGTGAATTGTGAAATGATTTTAGGTTCAACAATGATGAAAATTAATGTCAGTACTAACCAGAGAGATTCCCCAAAATAAAACAAAACGATATAATATGTTAGATCTAGACTAACCACTGTATCCATATGAAAAGCAAGGTTCTGATAGCCATACACAAAAAATATCAAGCAGATAGCAGATTTGTTAATAATTTTCGAAAAATAAGACAGCTCGACTCAAAAATATACAGGGTGTCCTAAAAAATTGACATTATTTTAAATGCAGTTTTCTTGAAAACTACTAAGTCTAATTCAATGAAATTGAACAGTTTATGTGTTGAACATCATAAGTTTATTATGGGGCAGATTTCATAAGTGTTTAATATGTGCACCGCCTGTGACACGGCATAGGTCAAGTCGGTAGATAATCTCTTGTCAAACACGATTTAGCAAGTCTCCGGTAACATTATCCAATGCGGAAGTGATTCTCTACTTGAGTTCATCAATACTAGCAGGAAGATGGAGATACAGACCAGTCCCTTCACATAACTCCATACAAAGAAACCACACGAGAACAGGTCCGGTGACCCCGGCAGCCATTTCATCAGAAAAGTGTCTTCATTTCCACCACACCTGATCCATCTCTCTGGCAGACTCTCATTGAGATAAGTATATACTCTTCCATTAAATTTCAAATCTTGATCTGTTTCTATATATTCTGTGAAATTTTGAGGTTATTTCAATAAGAATTGCCAAAATAATTAGCCCGCGAAATTATGTTAAATTTTTTGGGTCACCCTGTATATAACCTTCAATACACAAATTCAAAATTTGGAAAACTTTAGAAAATACTTATCGCAATCGATATTTAACCTTATTTCAGACTATCGCAAAAAGAAAAAACTATAAAGTCTTGCTGAGACAAACAGCTAAACAAAAAGAGATAAATATTTTAGCATGGAATTTCAGACTTTATAAAGTTCTTCCAAATTAATAATAATTTATTTTTATTTTGTAAGTACAAGCTGGAAATGGTTTTGAAATATACAACTTGAATTCTGGGTAGACTTCTTACCATAGTAGAACTTGATGCCAGTGAAAAATGTAAAAGTGTTGGCACTGGTGTGAATTGTGTCAATCAATATGTTTCATAAACGTTGTTACGATAATAGAAGTACATTTCACATGAATCAAATACTTGTCATTGCCAAACAGTACTGATAAAAGAAATTAATCGAGTGAATTCAACATCTCTATATATATCTGAGCGTTACCATTTGTAGGGTGGCTATCAATTCTGTGTTATAGATATTTGTATTTCTTCAACACTCATGAAGCCGATCAGTGTTTTATATTGCAACTGTGCCGAGTAGATCTCTTCAGTAAGAGACCACACAGCCGAACATGGCCAATAGTTGATCAAGGCCAGTTCATTAGGGACCTCGATCACGAACAAAACCATAGACTAACCAATTTCACTCACAGGATTTGTTGCAATTTAAAGATCGTACTCAACTGTATATCACTTTGTGGATCGACTCCTATCTTATCAAGTATCTCCCCTAAGACCACGAACTTCGAACCTGAATCTCTTAGTCGCAAGTATTCAGTTACGCATCCATTTCACAGGTAGCAATGTTTCCATATATGTCTTATAGCATGATCAAAACCAATCTTATCTTTTACAGAGTGTCATATTCTAGTCTCCCAAATTCTTTGAATGATAAAAAATTTTATAATATAAATAATAATAGCATAATATATATATATATATATATATATATATATATATATATATATATATATATATATGGTGAAAAGTGGATAGCGGCTCGGACTTAGGAATCGGAGAGCCGTTCGAATTCATTCCTCTCAAATCCATTTGTGAAAGGCATTAATCTCTTCTTCTCCCCCAGCTATGGGTAAATAGCAGGACAGACTGGATTCTATAGCTTTGGTGGTAACTGGTCTAGAAGGACAACTCTGAGTTCAAAACCTGCTGAGAGTCATTTGGTGATCTTGTGGCAAGTAGTGCACCAGGTCTCTGTATTTGGCCCTCCAAAAATTGTGGTTGGTTCTGCACAAAGCATTCATCATAATAATCAAATCATGTTGGTGTCTGGCTGTCGGTTCCTAGACCTTCATACGTCGAATACGACGAGAGAGTCCAAATATATATATATATATATATATATATATATATATATATATATATATATATTAAAATATAATTTTACGATATGCTATATTTAAAGGCAGAAAGTATTCAATATCAGGGATAGTAGTCTGCAGATATAAAAATGAGTGGAAACTGGCG
>CAHIKZ030005179.1:257500-265000 GCA_903632075.3 Acanthosepion pharaonis | reverse complement strand
ATATATATATATATATATATATATATATATAATATATATAAATCTTTCATAAAAATTTCGCACATCGAGAAATCAGACAGAGATCGGATTTTTTGATAACAATACGATTTCCACCGAAAAATACGCCGTATACAAAAACATCTGTCGGTTAGTAATTCCCATTTCTCGATCCGTTGATGAAGGACACAGGCGTGTCCCAAAATTCATCTTTAAACCTGTCTCTACGTGCTTTATTTTTTATATGGTTAATAATTAATATTTAATAAATGTTTATCGTACTTATTATATTGTTACTGTTTCGTTTGACCTTATTCTATTAACTAACCTATTATATATATATATAGACGAGAGGAAAAACTATTCTTACCCGGCATGTTTCGTCCTCTGACGGACTTTTATCAAGGCAATGTAGGATTTATTTTTTTGCCGTTGTTTATATACAAAAGCGAAGATGTCATTGGTTTAGCAATGTTTTTTTTTTTTTAGTTTATCCGTCTTTATTATTTGAATTTTGATCTATATTTTTCATTGGATGATATTCATTAAGGAGGTTACGTTGAAAATTAAATATTTCAATAAAGTAAATCATTTTTTATCATTAGGCTACTGATTATTGATTTACCAATGTGTATCAATAATTATTGAATAATCTACGTACATACATACATCCACACATTTCTATGGAATCAGATTTACACGCGTAATTTAAGCCGATTCAAAGAGCACAAGCACAGACTAATGTACATCTTAATAAATGCGCATATATTGAAGTTTATTTATGAGACGTCTGTTGGAGCTTTTAAAATATATTCACATTGATATCTCTGAGACGTAAAGACACAGAATGGCATATCAAGTAACCCAATCAAAATCATGTAAACCCGTTCATGCCTGAATCTCAGTCGAAATCACTGTGTTTAATAAAGTCCTAGTTTCTGCTAGCAAGAGTTAAAAATGGCTTCGAGTGAATAGAGTTTGTAGGTCTTAGTAAAGGTCATCATTTTCCGAAACTTGTGGACTAGCACTACAGTATCATAAAGAACTGTACGAAATAAAAGAAACCATATCACTAAAAGACTTTTAAGAGTGGCAACAAATAAAATGGATAACACATGTAATTCGAAGAGAAAATAATAACATAATCAAGATGTTAACTTTCCGTACTATTTCAAATAAAAGGTTAGGAAGGAAACCCCGATAAGTACTGGAAAGCGCCATATCAGTTACTTAAGAAACCTATTTTTCCGAATAATTGTTTGAATAGAAATATTTTATAAATTTCAAAAGTCAGTAATACTGACTACTCGGTTAGTTAGTGCCAAATGTTTCCTCATAAGAAAACGGCTACTATTACCATTTTCAGTTACCATTTGAATTTATGGATCTTCGTCTTGCAAATGATTTCTTGTCATACATCCGGGAGCTTTTGACAAGAAAGGAGGTAGTTCAAACGTTTGATCTGCGTTGACTTGATATTCTGTTGTGAATGATTTTGATTTCATAAATAGTACGCTATAAAAATTGTTGGTATGGACCATTTTCGTATCAAGCTTTTCAAACTACAAAGCCGAACAAATTCACTGCAACACTTATGGTAAAGAGAAAAATAGTCGTAACTCGTAAATGAAAGCCAATGAAACATTTCACGCACAAAAAGGAATATATTCCTATAAACAGTTAATAAACTCACTGAATTGAGGCAAACATTTTCTTTCATTTGACTAGCATGTCACAATCAGCTGGAAAATTGCATTAACAGTCATACTATTTATTCAGGAGATTACGAATTTACATTTAGATATTCAATTCATATATATATATATGACCATGAGACACGGGTTCGAATCTCACCATGGTCGATCTGTCAGGAAGGAGACTTCCTGATGTTATCGGATTGGATCGAGGTTGATCCTACTGTGTGGCACATTTGGAAAGTGCCTGAAAACCCTACCACGGGTTGACCCAAGCCTTCTGAGTTAAATTGGGTAGATGGAATACATGGGATCCGTCGATAGCTGTGGTAGCCTCAAGTCATCGTGTCCTAGGGCTTGAGCGTGCTGGCCTTGTTCAAATTGCTGATCATGCTATATAACATGCCCTCTGACAAAAAACTGTAACTAAGGCCTGCTCAGCTTAGTTGCAGTATAAATCACAGGTGGGCTGTGTGGATGTTGAGCAAACACACAAATGTGCCTGAGAGCGTTCGGGAAATCCTAATAAAGAAAATGTGCTCTCCGGCAGGGATGAAACCTGCGTCCTTAAAAGGCAAAATAAAGCCGTTCTGGAGTGTGACGTTCTCCGTAGTCGAACGGTAAATGATGCCAGGTTAAACGGTGGTTTTTCCTACAAAGGAGGACACAGGTTCGATCCTGCAGAGGAGCGCATTTTCTTCATTAAGATTTCTCGAATGCGCATGCCCGGTAGGTGTAACACACCCTGTTTAAAATTAAAATAGGTGCATCTATCCGTTAATAATAATGTTTAAAGTTATAGAAATATGTGTAAGTATTTGAACCGGAACACGTTGACTGCGAGAAGTCAGTTCCAAAATCTGACTTCAAATATCAACTTTATAATATTCAGCTTAAGCAGTAATTTTTTTTTTTTCAATTGAGTTGTGTTATACAGTGTAACCCGGATATAAGAGAGATTTTCTCTGGTCCCAAATTAGAGCCTGTGTTAATGTATATAAAATAGACCAAACCCGGATATAAGAGAAACCCGGATATAAGAGAGATTTTCTCTGGTCCCAAATTAGAGCCTGTGTTAAGGTATATAAAATAGACCAAACCCGGATATAAGAGAAACCCGGATATAAGAGAGATTTTCTCTGGTCCCAAATTAGAGCCTGTGTTAATGTATATAAAATAGACCAAACCCGGATATAAGAGAAACCCGGATATAAGAGAGATTTTCTCCAAACCCGGATATAAGGTCCCAAATTAGAGCCTGTGTTAAGGTATATAAAATAGACCAAACCCGATATAAGAGAAAACCCGGATATAAGAGAGATTTTCTCTGGTCCCAAATTAGAGCCTGTGTTAAGGTATATAAAATAGACCAAACCCGGATATAAGAGAAACCCGGATATAAGAGAGATTTTCTCTGGTCCCAAATTAGAGCCTGTGTTAAGGTATATAAAATAGACCAAACCCGGATATAAGAGAAACCCGGATATAAGAGACTTCTTCTCCGGTCCCGACAACTCTCTTACATCCGGGTTACACTGTATATTCAATAAATATTTCCCATATAAAATGTGTTTTTAATTAGCAGTACAATTATTTATTCCTACTTGAAACCTGAGGTATGAGTTATTTGCTGTAAAAACAACGAAAAACTCGTGGATTTAGCTTTGATAGTAAGACAACAAAAACTAGATAACTCGTGGTCGGCGTTAGAATAAAAAAAAAACAAACTGGCAGACACAAGTTACCGATCACTACAATCTTAACCTCTTCAACTCTGGGGTTAAGCGTTTATCTTTCCCACCTATCCTCATAAAATCTGCCTTGAACGTCTTACTCTTACCGCCCACCCAATCTCCTTCAGTAACACTTTATCTTGGGGGCTCTTGAGCCTTGTATAAGGTGAACTTTAATAAACACACATACACACACACACACACATCTGTCTATATTTCTGAGATGAGGTATTATGTACACTATTTACATTATTCGGACTATTGTCCTCATTTTTGTCGCCATATTTATTACAACGTTTCAGCCGTTGTACGCTACGGCCTTTTTCGGGTGGTTGGAATTTCGAATTTAACCCTTTATTTCGCTCACTGGGGTAGACTGTTCTAGTTCCACGTGCCATGTCTAATGGATGTCAGTTATCAGTTATCTCCTGTTAATTCCTCTCTCCAAGTTCTCCACTGCCTTAACCGGGTATTGAACTCACACTCCTTGGGTCCTGTCACTGGATCTAACCAACGCCTTTATCCAATGTGCTATGTGTCCTCTTGTGAAAAGTATTACTCCTCTTCTTATCCATCCAGCTATGGGTAAATAGCAAGAAAGATTGGGTTCCATAGCCTTGGATGGCAACTAGTCTAGGATAGGCTCAACGCTGAATTCAAAACATGCAGAGGATCGTTTAAGGACATTGTGGCGCGTAGTGTACTCGGTCTCTGTATTCGGCCATTCAAAAAGTGTAGTTGATTTTGCACAAAGTCTTCACCACTATAATCAAATCATGTGCTGGTGCCTGGGCTGTAGGTTCGTGGAACTGAGCTGTTTGATCCTCATATGTTGAATACGACGGCAGAGTCCACCATATATAAATATATATATATATATATATATATATATATATATATAAAATATATATATATATAAAATATAGATGTGAGGAATGCTATATTTATAGATTAAAGTGCTCATCATCAAGGATAGAGCATATGTGAAGATAAAAGTGGACACTGAAGCCAAAGCTCAGAGGCGACAGTTTGTCTTATGCTAAACGCAGTCTGGCCTGACGATTGTATTTAGCATGAAACAGACTCTTGTCTCTGGTTATTGAGTTCAATGTATACTTTCATATATATATATATATATATATATATATATATATATAAAAAATGTTATAGATATAAAGCCGGCAATAAACATTGCCAACTATGCATGGAGAAGAAGCTAGCCGTAGCTACTTTTAGTAAACCTGATATTCAAAGGTCAGAAACATAGGAAAGCATGGTTACTGGAATAAAAGCATAATTATTTTAGTTTCATTTTATTTTTATTTTTTTAATTTTTTCAACGTCTTGTGGTTTTATGCTAATTTTTTAGTGTTTGTTTTTATCAATAAATATGTACCTCTGCCATATCCTCTTCAGCCAGTTCCCACTGAATATCCATTTAGGTGAAAACTGGGTAGGTAGTTTCTGGCTCACTCGGTTTTTTTTTATACTCTGCTCGACTTAGTATATTGAGCACTTTTCTTTTTATTTTATTGATTAGTTTTTCTTTTCGCTACACATTACGACAGTGGGCGATTTTTTTCAGCCTAATCGGATGTTCTCAGTCTTTTCTTTATTTTCCAGTTTTCTCCCCCAGATACGAATTTAATATATTTTTATTTGCAAATTGTAATATTCGTTTTTTTACATCGGTCGTGAATAGACATTAATATATATATATATATATATATATATATATATATATATATATATATATATGATTTTCTTTCTTATCCATGGCGTATCCACGGATTTAGCAGTGCATAAAATGAATATGAGTCCATCTAAGAATTCACTTTTTCTCTCACTTTTGTTATTAACTTTCATTGAGCTTGAGTACTTTTTTTGTTATGGCCAGCTATTGCGTTTTAAAATAATTGATCCTCTCGTGATGAATACTTTTAACAAACAATGTCTGTGCTTAAAGTGAAGAAATGCCTTGCATGGCACCAGTCCCACAACAACATTTACACCAAAATTAAGAAGCAGTCAACAATATTGGATGTAATCCAAAATCGCTGGTTTTATATTTTTTTTATCTTGCAACCGTTGGCAAGTTTAGTACTTAAAATTATGTTTATTAGTTTTAGATTACAGGTTACTAGACTAAACGACGAATAACCCCCAACCTAAAACCAATAAATTTTATTTCAGATACTAAACATTATCACCGATGTAAGCATCCACAAATACAAATAAAGTACAATAATAAAGAAATAAATACGAAACAATAAAAATAAATTATAAAATTAATGAAATTAAATAAATAAAAATAAAAGTAAATGAATAAATAAACAAATAAATAAAAGAATAAATAAAAAAAAGAAAAGAAGAAAGAAAATCAACAATCTCAGGGTCAGGACTATAAGTAATATAAAAAATCAGTCCAAAAAAAGGGCGGCAAATCGGTATCCCTTCCTTTCTTCTATGTCTCGTGTCTTATGTATTGAATGAAAGCAAAAAGGAATACCACATGGACTCTTGATTGCTTAAGGCAATCAACATCCAGTGTTGATGTCTATGTTCACTCACACACACTATATGAGTTGAAAATATGGATTAAATCCGATAGAATGATTAAATAATGAACAAGTAAGAACAACATTATAAATTTGACATGTCTCGCTATTTATTTAGCTTCATTGGAAATTCCTGAAAGTGAATGCTGGATTATGTTTCAACTTTTCCAATTCTATGCTGTTTCGTTTTAAGTGGTTGATCAGACTTCACGAGTACATCTTATGGCGTTAGTTTTTATGTATGTACCAATTTTTAAATTATGTCAGAATTATTATAATTTTTTAGCTTTCCAGATGATTGATTCTGAAATATACTGACGAGTGAACTGAACCAATAACATATGGTTTGTCTACAAAACCTTAGAGTTGAGCTCCTAAATATAACACCAATCTACTAAGTGACAAATTATATATATATCGTCATCCACAGACAGACTGTTTCGCTGTACCTCAGCTCATCAGTGTGACTAGCTAGGATTGAAACCCGACTGAACTGGCGTCAGTCGGGGGATTCTACCACTAAGCTGTTGGCGCACGGCAGGGATAAAGGTGAATTTAAGCGTATTTATTTTTAGATAAACACACAGTGACTAAGAGAAGTTTTGTCTTTTTGTCTATTTTCTCGCAATCTCTGACGAAGCTTTAAAAAAGTAAATATGCTAGACAGACAGACGTTTCCTATTTTTTTCTTTATTCTATCATCCTATTCTGTTCCGATCCATATTTCATATGCAGTTGATCTTTAACTTATATATATATATATATATATATATATATATATATATATATATATATATATATATATATATATATAAGTAATTTATCGAGTCTAGAAGAAACCTCAACAGAATGCAGAAAGCACTGGACAGCCGTTTCGTCCTATATTTGGGGCTCATTAACAGTGCGCATCCGCTACCGAGAATTAAACCCGACAGTTAAACGTCATACCAACTGTACTAACAGGCCTCGGTGACAAAGAGGCAGAGAACTAAACTCGATATGGCGCACGGCCGTCCAGTGCTTTCTGCATTCTGTTGAGGTTTCTTCTAGACTCGATAAATTACTTAATTATCTCAAATCCTCCTTAATTTCTCTCTCTCTCTCTCTCTCTCTCTCTCTCTATATATATATATATATATATATATATATATATATATATATATATATATCAGGTTTTTCTACAAAATATTTGGGAACTTCGCAGTAGCGTTTCATTCAACATATATATATATATATATATATATATATATATATATATATATATATATATATATATACCGAAGATTACATTAACTGCATGAAACTCCCAGTATTGTTATCGACGTTGATATGTATATTCACTAATATATATATATATATATATATATATATATATATGTGTGTGTGTGTGTGTGTGTGTGTGTGTAAAAAATATATAGAAAATAGGAAAAGAACTCGTTAGGTAAATAATCCAAAGTTCTTTTAGTATTTTTTGTTATTATTTTTAAAAAACAGTGCTCGATACAAAAGTAGAGCATA
>CAHIKZ030005179.1:135000-252500 GCA_903632075.3 Acanthosepion pharaonis | reverse complement strand
GGGCAACCAATGCATTTGATATATTATTTTATAAAATATCCCTTTTGTGTTCATATAATATGTTATTTAGATTACTTGAGATTTCTCCTATGTATTTTTGCGACAATTATTACAGTCGATAGAGTAGACTCATCCAGGTTTTAGCTTATTATTTTGTTTAGCATTGGGTAAGTCTTTGATAGTTTTGGATGTAGTCGTAACAACTTTTATGTTGAGTTTAGATAGATTCTTTTTTATTATAGATGTGATAGAATTAGTAATATATTTTTGGGTTTCTCAGGAGGGACCTATTTGCGCTATAGGTCTTACAACATTTCGGCAGTCCTGGCAAAATCTAATACCACAGTGAGGAATACCTACTTACAAATGTGATGGGAAGAAAAAGAAACAGACTCTAAAATAATTTAGCAGAAAAAATATGCTAAAATTCCTAGCATACCTCTGCCGTGCGCATGTGTAGTCCTACCAACATAACAAAATTAGTCCGATAAAGTCCTAAAGAACAAAAACGCCTCACAAGTAAATTTTTCCACTTTATTGTTCTTGATATATATATATATATGAAGAAAAATATATACGGAAAAAACAAACAAAAATCCTTATATACAATTATGCTGTTTTAATGTTAATATGTCAACGTCGGACGTTTCGGTCTAATAAACCATCTTCAGGACATATTCATAAAATATAATTAACATTATCAATTCAACATGGCAAAGACGATGTACATAAGAACAAGTCTTGTTCTTATGTACATCGTCTTTGTCTTTCATACTGTCGGATCTATATCCATATATTTGCTTACATATATATATATATATATATATATATATATATATATATATATATATATATTTCCATTTTTTTTCAAAAATAGTTGATTCTTACTCCTCCCCGCTCTTTTGGTTAAGAGTAGAGGATTATTCCTTGTTTCCGGTTTACGATTGGGTTCCCGGTTCCTTCTAAAGTCTTTTCTCACAATTTCACTTACAGTAGCGTTGTGTGTCTTAGTGGCGTTATCCCCTTGCTTGGTGTGAATGGATTAAAAAAATTTATATAGGAGCCAAGACTACTATCACCAAGCCGCTAAAAACTTGAGCATTAGAAGCCGGATCAAGCAATGATATACAAATGATTAGCAGGTTTTCATAATTATAATTAAGTAATTCATCGAGTCTGAAAGAAACCTCAACAGGATGCAGAAAGCATTGGACGGCCGTTTCGTCCTACATTTGGGACTCATCAGCAGTGCATCCACTACCGAATTGAAACCCTGACAGTTAGGTTATTATGCAAACGTCATACTAACTGCTTCAACGGACCTCAGTGGCGAAGAGGTAGCAAATCAGACTCCATATAGCGCCTCTCGCTCACATATTCCGTGGGGGGAACTCAACCGAGATTCTCTCTATCCATAGGACTGTACCCCCAGGAGCCACAACTACTATCACCAAGCCGCACAAACTTGAGCATTACAAGCCGGATCAAGCAATGATATACAAATGATAGAAATTATTCGGAGGATTTCATAATTATAATTAAGTAATTCATCGAGTCTGAAAGAAACCTCAACAGGATGCAGAAAGCACTGGACGGCCGTTTCGTCCTATATTTGAAATGATGACTTCCAAGAGAATAAAAGCAAATCCCACGGCAAATATTGGCTAAGAACAATTTGCGTATCCATCGAGTGTATTCATTCACTACTGTTGAAATCTAGTTGATTATATTTGTTCGCACTTGCGTATGCGTTTGTGTTTGTGTGTGTGTGCTTACCCCAATCTAGTATACTAACGTCCTTACATTATAAAATAAATCCTAAGTCATTTTCTTTTTTTAATTTAAAAGGAAAGGAAATAAATTCACCCTGGATATGACGATAAACTACATCCGGCAGCAAGGTCTTTGATCAGGAGGTTTTGAGAAGCGTGAAACTACTTTCTTAATTGCTTTTCAGGTCTACTCTGACACGGGGTGGTAGCATCTGTTAGGGTCCAGCTATGGGCAAATATTGAACACACAAACTGGAGTCAAATCACTATGAAAGTATAAAAAATAATTTTTTTATAGAAAAAAATACCAGCAATACATTTTTTGTAAATTAAGTTACTAATGCACGCAAGAAAATAAAATTTTGACATTAAAGGATCCATACGGATTTGAGATGCCGCTAAAAAAAAACAAGCAAGAAAACAATCATAATTTAGAAAACGCTTTGCTCGTCGTTCTTGATAAACTCCTTTATGAATTCATTTCATTCCAACGATGATATTTTAAAGAAACGAGTAAAAAAGAATTCCAGAATTGCGAAGACAGTATGCTGCTAGTTTAATATCGTCTATAAATACGAGAAATACTAAATATTGTTTAGGCGGTAAATATCACATTTACTTCATGAAGCGAGAGATTTAAATTGATGCCAAGGTAATATTGCTTTAAACCATTAGCCTAAAACGATCCGCAAATATTTGCAAGTCAGAAACATTCGTTTGAAAATCAATAATAACCAAAGAAAGCGGTCAACAGAAAAGACCGTCAAAAGCCTTGCCTTCTCTTGATTGTTGCTTTGTATTTTCATAAAGTATATTCATCCTTTCTTACTACAATGATTCGTGACGATTGCAACGATTTCTGTCAAATTATCTGTTTTAGCTTTGGAAAAACATTTGTCAAATAAAATAAAGTTATTCTACTTTTGATTACATTGAGTTTCATTTCGAATTATTTTGTTGTTAAATCAATTATTTCACCAGATCTTTTCGAATCTTCAAGAAAATAATTTATGAATTCTGTTCAAAATTGTTTTCCTTAAATAAAATTTACGAATCATTCCTAAAATGTTGACAAGACTTGAAAATTATGTTAGGTCTGTTTTTTTTGTTTTTTTTGTATACAGAGATAGTCTCATTTTTAGAAAAATTATATTTTCCAAGAAGTATAATTATCTTTTTGCTGAAATGTTGGTTCATTTAAGTTTCTTTTGGTTCTATCAACCGCTTCTTTTTTTCTTTCTTTTCGAAATCAGTCTTCGCTTTCTGATCATCTGCCGATCAGTAAAAGATAAGATTGAATGTTTCTCGGGCTTGCTAGTCACAAAGAATTAATTCACCGTCAAACTTAAACGGACTAAAATCTAATCACTTATACAGAATTCATTTCTGGAAATGAGTCAGTGTTATGTAAAACAAAGTTAAATATGAGGAATATGTTTTTTCATAAAACAGAAATTCCTGCAATTCCATCTGTTACTAGAATTACTCTGGCATGCGGCGTATTGGCTAATTGATACGTTTTATGTACCTTTCCCAAGAGTATATACGCCTAAGTAAATATAACGACCTGGAATTGGAAGTCAGCTCACCAATTTGCCACTCCCTAGCGGTTATTCATTACACCCAAGCTTACAGTACCTTGTATTCCCAAGTGGTCACCCATCTAGGTACTGACCAGGTCCGACGTTGCTTAACTTCGGTGATCGTACGATAACCGCTGTTTCAACGTGATATGGCCGTAAGCCGACGTTCATTGAAAGTTATAATTTTCGGGAAATCTTTAAAAGATGAAATGAAATATCGAAATCCGAACCTAACACAAGGAGATATTTATTGTTGAAATACAAACAGCGTTTTATTGATGGAAATCAAAGTTTTTAAATCCTGTGAAAATCATGAAGATATGTTTGAGTTTCAGTGTCATTTGAAGTCGAGCGCATCAGAAGAATCAACGTTCAAGATAAAACAAAAGACATGTTTCGGGTTTCTACCAGAGACATAACTCTGCTTCTAATATACAGTGGAACCTCGGTTCACGAATTTAATTCGTTCCTGAAGGCCGTTCGTAACCCGAAATGTTCGTAACTACGAAACTATTTTTCCAATAGGAATCAATGTAGAAAAAGAAGGTCACAATACAATAAAATTGGAAAAGAAAAGCGCAGCACAACACACGAATGTATACAACACAGAGGTCGACTCAGAAGTGATTACTTTGGCAAGGTTCTTCGAGAACCGAAATTTTTGTTCGATAACCGAGAGGTTTTCATTTCGAATTTTCTGTTCGAAAACCGATTTGCTCAACATGTGAGACGTTCGAGAACCGAGGTTGCTCTGTATATATATATATATATATATATATATATATATATATATATATATAAAACAACTTATTTAACTTGTGATTACTTCTGCTAAAAATATGTCTTAGTCATAAAACTATTTGGTGATATTTGTAAAACCTTGTTAAGGATCTCAATTGATAAAACGTTGTAGATTCCGTTGACGGCTTTTCTTTTACGAATCGATCAAAATCCGCCGTATAAAATAAAAAAAGGTTGTTCAACCCTGAACTATGTAACACATAGAAAATGTTGCTTTAACAAGTTAGAAATGCACATTCTATTGAATTAATTGATACAACCTCAGTTTCCCAAGAAACGCACTTTTTTGCGTTTTAGTTCTTAAAATTGTCAGTTTTATAAAATATGAGATTTAGTAAGTTTTATAATCTCTATAAAGTAAAATGAATTTTATAGCGACACATGTTTCCTATTTAGAACAGAAATAAGTCAAGCTAATTGGATTCCTCGACTGTTGGTAATTTAATTTTTACTTCACTTTTGATATCAGAATTTAATGGGGATGGACAATTATGAAAAGCAAAGTACTAATGGTATGATTCTTTCACTTTGAGAAATGCTTTTGCAGCGAAATAGTTGGATTCAAATCTGTCTTGGATTGGTCTATAAGAGAACAAGAGTTTTAATTGTGAATTTGAAAGATTGCACAGATAGCGTCTTATATAAAGAGTATTAAACTTCCAGAAACGAATCCATTTATGAAATAATTTGCATATTTTTTATACAAACTGTCAACAGCTTATTAATTGAATTGTCATGTCATTATTCATACACTTGATGGATTGATTAACTTTCTACGACTTATCTTGTCCTGGGTATGACGATAAACTACGTCCGGTAGCAAGACCTCTGATCGGGAGGTTTTGAGGAGTGGAACCGCCTCTTAGTTTCTGTTGTTCCCAGATCCACCTCTATCCGGGTTGGTAGCACCTATTAGGGTCCCAACTATGGGCACATAGTTAACACCCAAACTGGAGTGAAAACACTATAAAAGTATAAAAATACAAAAAAAATATATTGCCAGCAAAAACTTAAAAAAAATATATTCCCAGCAACACATTTTTGAAAATAAATATCACCATCAATACATTTAAAACAAAATATTACCAACAATAGATTTGACTATCGACCAAAACCCCCTTTACAAAAATACATTAAAAAACTGATCTACAAACTGATTTCTTAAAAGAATACATATTCTGTTCATACAAAGCTATCCTAAAAATCTTGTCGGCATTAAATATCCCACTCAGATTCATATACCGTAAAACAAAATAAACCAAACCATCTAGGGCGTATCAATACTTTGCAGATTATTTAAAGCCAGAAAATATTTTTAGACTATAACAATTTTTATTTTTCAAAATAATAATGATTTTAACAATACTAGTTTTACTAAATAACCCATAGCTAGGGAGAGAAGAATTCATACCTTTAGCAATGGTATTTGCGCGTACCCAGCTAGAATTGAAACTTTGTCCTCAGTTTAACAATTCCGATCCATTACACCACTCGCACACCCAAGCTTACAGCAGCTGGTATTCCCAAGCGGTCACCCATCTAAGTACTAACCAGGTTCGACGTTGTTTAACTTCTGTGATCGTACAAGAACTGGTGTTTCAACGTGACATGTCGTTAAGTCTGTTTATACATTTGACATTAAGGATTATATAACTATATATACACAATGATGAAATGTTTGGTGCTTCCGGCGAGGTTCCATTTTTAAAATTATAAGCTTGCTCATTATCATTTTCACTTTAAACCTCAAGTGGTAATCACTCAATTGCTAAATATGCGGAATAAATTTTCGGTTCATTCTTTTATTCCAGAAAGCACCTAATTCCTTCAGCCAGGTTTTACATTTACAAGAGTTCAGATTAGAGAAGAAAAGGGCTATTCTGTTTATATTTCTGAAATGAGGTATTGTAATTATTTACATTATTTATATTGTTCGGACTGTTGTCTTCATCTTCGTTGCCATATTCACGACGTTTGGCCAGTTGTACGCTCAGGACTTCTTTAGGTGATTGAAATTTCGTACTGAGCCCTTTATTTTGTCTACCGGGGGTAGATTGTTCTAGTTCCATGTACCATGCATTTTCCATATATCTCAGTGTCAGTTATCTCCCTTAACTCAACTCTCCTAGGTTTTTGTTCACCTCAGCTGCAGCCAGGCATTGAACTCACAACTCTTTGGGTCTAGTCAGTGGATTTAACCAACGCTTTTATCCACTGGGCCTTGTGTCCTTGTGGGACAATCACTTGAATAAGGTCGGAGTATACAACGGCTGAAACTCCGTTAATATTGCAACGAAGATTAGGACAACAGTTCGGACATTGTAAATAAGTGGACTATTGTTGACATATCTAGGCTGGAACTGCTAAATCCTCACTTTTAAGCATTGATACCGTTCAAAGCCGTTTAAGCTGATGTGTTGGAGAAGTTTTATTCTTTATTCTCTTCCCAACAGACGCAGTGTTGCAAACCTATCGCTACTCTGTCACTATTTCTATAAAAAAATGTTCAAATGAGCCTATTTCTTGCTTTCATTTTTTTTTCAAACAGGCTCAGCACATTGTGGCCGTGTTCATAGTTCAGAGCTTTATAATTATGACTCCCTAAGCTACTTCCATGTTGTCGAGTGACGCTCATTTCCTCTGTATTCCAAATATGAGGGGAAACTTTCGCCTGGTCAGTTTTTTCCAGGAAGGTCAACTTCCCAAAACCAACTTAACGGCATATTTATATGAATACAATATTATTAACATCTTCAAGCGTCAACCGTTATCTATCCTCCTTATCCTCATAATCTTCATTTCCTACAACCTGCTCTTTCTTTCATATCACACACCTCATCCATCATTACAATTTTAACAGTAACCCTCTACCTTTAGTGACTCTTGAGGCTTGTATTAAGTGAACTTTAGAATAAAAATATAAAAGAAATGTTCTAAAATAGTGGGTTTGTATACAAGAGTTTTACTAATTGCAATTTGATATTACTTTCCGTTTGGTATAAGTTTGGAAATACTTTTTTTTTAAAAAATTAAGCCTCTATTTTCTGCAATCAGGAAAGAATCACTGATTGATGACTGACTTAAGTTGTTGTTGCTTAACTTTGATTTGTTCTATAAGACTCAAGGATGAAGCCATTAAGCGGATTTCTTTAGAGTGATGATAAGAAAAGTCAGCTAACCTTGCGAAAGGAGAAACTACGTCTGTCAAAGTTGGATACTAATTGTGAGTTTATTGTTTACCTCCGCTTGTTCTATAGAATCATGTCGGTAATTTGTAATAAGCCAAATACTATGTTTATTAATCCTACGCCACCATTAAATCATAGACAATTACGGAAAGTCCACGAATTACCTTCGTTCTGATGTCTCAAAGGCTATCATTTTCTTCTTCTTCTTCTCCTCCTCCTCCTCCTTCTTCTTCTTCTTCTTCTTCTTCTTCTTCTTCTTCTTCTCCTCCTCCTCCTCCTTCTTCTTCTTCTTCTCCTCCTCCTCCTCCTCCTCCTTCTTCTTCTTCTTCTTCTTCTTCTTCTTCTTCTTCTTCTTCTTCTTCTTCTTCTTCTTCTTTAATTTTCGTTTTTTATTCCTTTCCGTCTGATCCTGTTTTAGCATTTTGAAAGTTCCAGACTTCAGAAGTCTGTTCGTGTGCCGTAAACAGAAGCGAATTAATAAAATGTATTTTTTATTTATTTATTTATTTATTTTTTTTTTGAAACCACTGATCTACTCAGACGGCTATCTTAATCTTTGTTGTTTCTGTGACGACAATGATCATATAAGCAGTTTCAGCAATTATCTTTGGCACAATCGCTATACCACCATTCCCAACACACACACAAACACACGCACTTGTATGTACACAAGGAAAATGAGAACAAAATGGTCACTTGTCAGAAAGAAACAGTTAACATTTCTGAGAGACTTAAGGAGTAAAGAAGGCTTGGAGAATTTAACACTCACAGGGCAAAAGAGACGTGGGGTGGACATCAAGCATTTGACCTAACGGCCTTGTGTAAGTTGATGGCAGTACATGGAGGGATAATAAAAAGACAAACATTGATTAAAACTACAAAAGGTAGGAAATCGTGGAGAGCCCTTGTCGCCTACGCCCTGAAGACAAAAACGAGTGAAACATTTTCAAACCAGTCCACTTGATTTCTAAACTGTTTCAAATAAAACTGCACAAAAGTCACGAACAAAGAAAATGTCATTAACTATTTCAATAAGGAAAAGCTCCTATTCCAGAAAGAAAAAAAAGAGGCCATTTCATTTTCATTTTAAGTTTTAAAAAAGAAGACATTTCTCCTACATGGAAATTGGCATTTGCTATGCTTTAATCAATGAGGCAGATGCTTTTTGTCCCGTTTAAAATATATTTTGAACAGAACTATTGTTATTCTTATATTCATTTGATCTTCAGTAGATGTGTATTTTCGCCTTCCATGTTCAAAACCATTTTTCCTCATCGACACACATGGTGAAATAATTTACAGTTGAAAAATAAAAGCCATCCTTCCATTTTTCATTTTTCAGTGAGATATACAATTCTGTTCGAAGCTTATCTTATGCTAATTATATGGTGTGATGGGTAAATTGTCGACATTTTTACATTATATTTTTAATTTCGCCCATGCTCGTTGTTTGTTTTTTTTATTTTGTCGACTGCATAGTATAATCCAGTCAGTTGTGAGAAAAAAAGTACGATGACACAATTCATTCCACCAGAAATTTGGAAATGGCATTCTGTACTGTTTGGCATTCGCGTCGAAAGCTCCAATACAAACATTTCAGAGTGAATGGGTGTCAATCTGAGGACAGTGCAGAGGATTCGGAAAGAACTGAATGAATCTAATAGTGATTGCGAAAGTGTTTGGAGTGATCACTAGTGACAGCGACGTTATGCCTCCATTCATCTTCCCACAGGGCCTCTGACTCAACACGGACTCCTATATCAAATGACTTGAGGAGGTTGTGTTGCCCTGGGTCAAGAGAGTGGCTGCTGGAAGACTCTGTCTAGTAACAGGACTCTGTAGCATGCTACACAAACAAGAGAACCCAGTCATGGTTGTCGGACAATTTCTGTGACCACATCACCCTTTACATTTGGTCACCTAACTCCCCAGACTGCAACCCCGTTGATTATTATGTGTGGGGTGCAGCGAGAAAGACCAACGAAACAGAGATGAACTGAAAGCAAAGATTATGGCGGCATTTGAGAAAAAGTCACAAAACGTATCAGTCGAAACGCCACGACTGAGACGACAAAGATAATGATAATAGTTCAAATAATTAATGGAATAATTAACTTTATCTCAAAACTTTAAGCGGCACTGATTTCATATCAAGTCAATGACTAGCCTTTGTTTTGTATCGTGCAAAAAGCTATGAAATGCTATTAACATCAAACTACGTTGTTGGCATAACGACTTTGTTGTTTGCCTGCCTAAGTCTGTAAGTATTTATCTATTGATTTATGTTTATTTACTCCAACATCTATCGATCGATGTGACTGTTTGTTGAATAACTGGTTTTATGTGTGCGTGTATTTGTATTCGTCTAATTAAATACATAGGGACTGATAGACAGACAGAAGTATGTACAAAAACAGACACGTATATTTATTGCTATCTCTCTCTTTTTACCTATCTATCTATCTATCTATCTATCTATATATATATATATATATATATATATATATATATATATATATATATATATATATTATTGTATTTAGGAAGTAATCCCTCTTTTATACATGTTTCGTTAAAAACCACCGACAAGATCCTGCAATTAAGCTTTTTAATTAATTTTTCTTGTGTTCTTACAAGTGTTTTCTTTTCTCGACACAAAGTGTGTAAAAAATGTTCAAAAGTTCTGCATACTTGAACGCTTTCGGCTATTCTTTTAGCCATTATAATGGAGGATTTGTATTTATTATTTTTAACTGGATGTGTGGTTTTTTTATTTATTTAGTGTCTGAAGTTAGAGTAATGTTATATTTTCCAAACACGGTCAGCACATTGTGGCCGTGTTCATAGTTAATGTTATTGAATGTTGCATTTTCCTTTTTATTATTAGTGCTTCCATTATTTACATATGGATGAGTTTATTATACTTGTATTTTCTAAATAAATATCTACAGGGTGTATCAAAAATATGTTTAAAAATTATAGAATCTGATTCCTCACACCTAAACAAGGACAAAAGTCCATATAAATGTATGTCCGCAAATCCTCCGTTTTTGGGTTATTAAGTTTAAAGAAAGTTTACAGGAAATGGCGCTCTGTTGCCATATAAACTAGGTTACATTTGTCATTCGTGTTAATTCGTAGTTGTCTTCAACGTTTAACGTGTGTAGTAATGAGTTAACTGTTTCGTTTAACAATAGCAATATATTCATATCGTGAGCAGGCAGATATGATTTTTACGTCCGGTCGCCCGAATGGTAATGGACGTGACAGCTGTATCAGATAGTGTTTCCAGACCGAAGGCAGCCGTGTCATCCAACCTTTGCTGTTATTTATCGTCGCGTTACTGAGACAGGATACATGGCACCACAAAATATGGATCGAGAAAGACCGAACTCCCTCTCGTATGCCTAACCTCGAAGAACACATTCTATAGGCTGTCGGGAAGGATCCAGGTATCAGCACACGTCAAGTGACTCTAGTATGAAAGTAGTGTGAAATATCATAGTACTGCATGGAGGCTAGACACCAGCATTAATTTATGATTAATATGTGGGCTGGAGTTGTAGGTGACTATCTGGTAGGTCCATATGTTATCCCAGCACGTCGTACAGGAGCTATCTATAGGGACTTTATTTCGAACTCACTATCAGACCTGATAGAAGATGTACCTCTGCTAATACGAAGACGCATGTGATTCATGCATGATGGGGCTTCAGCACATTTTAGGTGTAATGTTTGCGATGCACTGACTGACATCTACAATGAAAGACGGATAGGTAGGGGAGGACCGATTCCATGGCCTGCATGTCCACCCCCACCCCGCCGATCTCAATCCTTTGGATTTTTATCTGTGGGGCCAAATAAATAACCAGTTTATGCAGCAGACATTAATAATGCAGAGATGCTTCATCAACGTGTCATGAAGGCCTGCGAAACCTCTTGACACCGCGTGGGAGTATTTGAAAGTGTGCGCCAGTCAATGATCCGACGGGTGCATTCGTCTGTAGAAGCAATCAGAGGATATTTTCAACATTTGCTTTGAGTTGTTATGTTCAGATACAACGGTGGCCTTTTGGTTATAGGTTTATATGGACATTTTTCTTTGGTCTGGTGTGAGGAACCCGCCCTCAAAATTTGTAAATGTATTTTTGGATTGTATCTTGTATTGTACATTTAACAGAGTCAACTGTAAACTTTAAACTTAATAACTCAAAAACGAAGTACTTGCGAACATATATGATTCATATGAACATTGTCCTTGTTTTGGTGTGAGAAAACCGCCCCCAAAGTTTGTTGAGGTATTTTTGTTACACATTGTATATGCGCATGCAAACACAGGCCAATTTTGAAAAACATTTCAAATAAATTTCTTTGTGTAGTTGCTGACATTTATAATATTTACACATATATGTTTTTTATATTTACAAATAAATGCTTTTTATAATATTTACAAATATGTTTTTATAATATTTACAAATATATGTTTTTATAATATTTACAAATATATGTTTTTTATATTTACAGATATATGTTTTTTTATAATATTTACAAATATAAGTTTTATAATATTTAAAAATATGTTATTTATAATATTTACAAATATATGTTTTATAATATTTACAAATATATGTTTTTTATATTTACAAATATATGTTTATAATATTTACAAATATATGTTTTTATATTTACAAATATATATTTTTTTAATATGTTTTTTTATTATTTACAAATATATATTTTATAATATTTACAAATATATGTTTTTATAATATTTACAAATATATGTTTTTTATAATATTTACAAATATATGTATTTATAATATTTACAAATATATATTTTTATATTTACAAATATATGTATATATATAATCAACCAAAATAGAAATCTTTATCGCTTAAAAATAAACCTAGATTATCTTTCAATTCACTTTACTTGTTAAGTAAAAACCAATAAATGTGTTATACTGACGGCATGGATCTATAATTTTCTCTGCTCATGTGACCTTCTTCTATATTGTGACAGCAAAAGAGTTAATCGTTAAAGCAAAACAAATTTCTTTTGATTTTAGTCGATAAAATAATTGTCCAATCACCGTTAAGTATGATTTTTGTTACTATTTAAATATTACTGTTAAAACTGAAATGTTGGCGTTTACTTGTTTTTAACCCCCTTTTTACAATTTTATAACTGCATACGTTTTAATTAATAAATAAATTGGCATCGATTATTTGCTCTTGAAAGGCGTAACCAACATTTTTGTCATATTGACCACATAGAATAATAATAATAATAATAATAATAATAATAAAAATAACAATAATACCAAACAAAATGATTGACGTAATTCTTCCAATATTTTTCAACACGTAAAAGAAGATCTCGAAAAAGAAGAAAAGAAAGTGTTTGACAGTAGGTAAGCAATATGTTGCCAATGTCTCCAAGTTATATGTAAAAAAATAATATGAATTATGTGTAAAAAATAATATAAAATCTATAAATCTGCAAAAAATTATAAGTCTTTGTACAAATGTTGTCATGTAATGAAAAAAAATTTGTACAAAGACTTTATTATAGATTTATGTATTTTTATATTTAAAAATAATTCTAAATATAACTTGAAAAATGAAATACTGTCGAAATATTGTTTAACATTGTCAAACACTGTCTTCTTTTTCGTAAATCACGATCTTCTCTTAAGTGTAATAGCAACAACAACAACAACAACAATAATAATAACAAAAGACTAGCGAGACTCTTCCAATATTTTGCAACACTTAGAGAAGCGCGCGAACTAAGAAAGAAAAAAAAAGACAATGTTTAACAATATTTCGACTGTCCGTCTGTCTTCTTCAAGTTATGTTTAAAAATTTATATATTTAATTGTTAAACATTGCTAAACGCAGTTTTTTTCTTTTTCCTTTCTTAAATCGCGCACTTCTTTATATTCTGTTGAATAATAATAATAATAATAATAATAGTAATAATAACAGCAACATAGCCTGGTAATTTGCAAACTACCTTTATACAAATAAGCATATATATAAACTGAGATTAATTTTGATGAGAATTAAAAAAAAATTACCAAGACATGAAACAATCCAAGTTAGTTTTAACATAAAAGGTCCAAATCATATTTGATATAATTAAAATATTTCAAATGTTTCAAGTTAGGCTTCTAATTAATTAGTTACTTATAAGGTCAGTCGGCCCCAATGCTAAGGTGCACGGACAGTTTGTTATGACTGGCAACATCAAAGACCAGCAAAGACTAATTGATGTATGCTTCATTTACTCTCTCCTTGGAATTAATTTTCTGTAGCCTCTCCCTTTTAATAGATTCTCTGGTGTCCGGAATAGTTGAGAGAGACTTTTTCATGGCTCCAATTAGCATTGTCATGTCTTCAGTTGCCTAACTGCGTATTTCAGGAAGGATATTCACCTCAAACCTTCGAATTTTGATCTGACCACGTTTGACAAAGTTTCAATATTTGAATTCTAGCATAAAAGACAACGTTAATTTTTCACTTCTACCTGTCTGTCTGTCTGTCTTCATTTATTTCTATAATTGTTGTGATTTTAAGTTGCTAATAATGATTGTTCATATGGCGTGTATGTTGCTAGTTCGGTAAAACTGATACTTGATCTAAAATTAGCAACATGCTTTCAGCTTGGAATCAACACATTCTTTTTAAATTCTGTCTTTTTCTCTCTCCTTCACTACTTCCATCTATCTATATCTGTGGAACAGGCTCCCGTGAGTATGCTTTCCTGGCATCTACAGTCTTGATTTCTTCAAGTTCAGGGTCAACCGATATCTATCCTTCTCATCTTTATAATACTCACTAGCTGCACTTCCCGACTCTCTTACAGTGACACTCTACCTTGATGGGCTATCGGGCATTGTATTGAGTGCACAATCTTCTTCATTTATGAGCTGATTCTCTTCAGGACGTTGGTTCTCCTCAATTTCCTGTATTTTGTAGCTTTTAGTAAATTTTGTCTTTTTGTTATATATCCTAAACCTAATCTTTTTGTTATCTATTTCCAAATGCACGCTAGGTAGGTTTTCTGCTTCTTTCCTTTCTTTCCTTTCGTATGAGAGGTCCGGCGCCAATGCCAAGCAGTACAGCATGCTGTTTCCAAATTTCTGGCGGAGTGAATTGCTTCATAGTGCTCTTTTTCTCACAGATGGTAGCCAACTGAACGTACTATACTGTGCAGTCGACAAAATCAGAAACAAACAAAGCGCATGCGCGAAATTAAAAATATAAAATGGCGGCAATTTACTTATATGTGTGTCTGTATATATATATATATATATATATATATATATATATATATATAACCTAAAGAGTAAAAAGCCAGGTAAACCTACGCCAATCGTCAGTGCACCCTGACGATCCGCGTGGGTGAAACATAAGTAGGTTTACCTGGCTCTTGAGGTTCATAGTTAGATTTGCTCTACTTATTGTATTGAGCATTTTACTTAGATAATTTTGCTTTCTCGTTTTGGTGTTTTTTTTTCTTTGGACTCTGAGCTTGAATTCTGGACGATAGTTTTCGCCTCAATTACATGTTCTTAGTTCTTTTTTTCCCTTATTCTCCTTTGGGCATTGGTTTGTTTACAAACCAAAACACTAAGGTTTTTTCCGACAGTATAACTATATATATATATATATATATATATATATATATATATATATATATATATATAAATAAAAAGAAAACAGTAAGATATATAATCAATTAATTAAATCAATTAATTTATTATATATATATATATATATATATATATATATATATATATATATATAAATATAAATAGTTGATTTTATTAATTCGACAGATTTTTTTTTTTATAATTTAAAACGCAATTTTTATTGACTACCTATATATCCATGATATAGTCATTCTTGATCATTGACGCATATGGCCGAGTCGGCCCAATGCACATCGTATCATACAACGGTTTCTCTTACAAAGAGGAGCCTAGGTACAAATCCTACCGAAGAGCGCGTATTTTGCTTCAGTAATATTCGAGCTGGTAGAGTGAATGTAAAAGTAAATATACCGTTCAAAAATAAGGGTTTACTCACATATGGGTATCTACTGAAAATAACGTTTAAATTAGGATTTCTGTATGTTTCTTCATGTCTCTCAACTTGTTCATATCCGTTCATATAACCCATGAATCATCGCCATCATCATCATCAACATTCATTCAGTTAGAATATTTTCAGCCGCTGTGGTCACAACTGCCCCTGTTTTAATTGTGGTTCATGGTGACATTAAAGGCAAAATAGTGCAATGGCTTGGCGGTCACTTTGCGCCGGGTATGCTCGCTACGAAAGTATTACCCCTGACGATACATCCGGGAAACTCTGAAAGAAAGAAAAAAAGAAGGAAACCGTCGAATAACGAGAGCACAGTAATTATTCTTTATTATATGCTGTGTCCCGCCACCACTTAGGCGGTCATAGCTCTCCACAACTTCCTGTCCTTTGTAGTTCTTAATAAATTTTGTCTTTCTATTATTTCTCCTAAACCCTGATACGCCATCCATTCCTTCTTTTACTTATGCCGATTTAACTACCCCAATTTCTTTCTTTCTTTCTTTCTTTCTTTCTTTCTTTCTTTCTTTGTCATTCTCTTTTTATCTTACTTTTGTCTCTCTTTATCTCCTTCTTGGTATTTCTCTTTCTCTTTTTTAATTCTGTTTCCTTTTCGTTATCTCTCTCTCTCTCTCTTTGAATTTCTTGTCTCTTTTTTCTATCCTTTTCTCTTTATCCCCCTCTCATTTACTTTCTATCTCTCTGTTTCACTCTCATTCCTCCTCCTTATTTCTCTTCTTTAATCTCTTAATATTTCTCTCTCATTATCTCTCTCTTTATCTTCCAATTAATCTCTTTTATTTCTCTTCTTTAGTCTTTCTCGGTATAATTTTCTTTGAATTCCTCTGCCTCTCTCTCTGATTCTCTGTTTCTCTCTCTTTATCTTCCTCTCGTTCTTTCTCTTTCTCTTTTAGTTCTTTCTCATTTTCGTTATAACACTCTCAATTCCTTCCCTCTCTATTTCTATCTTTTTCTCTTCATCTCCCTCACATTTTCTTTGTTTTCCCCCTCATTTTTCTCGTTTTTATTTTTTCTCTCTTTTTCTCTTTCGTACTTACTTCACTTATTTTCACTTTCTCAAGTCTTCTTTCTCTTTCTCTCCCAATTTCTTTCTCTCTCGTATTTCTCTTCTTTTTTCTTACCCTTCTCTTTCAATTCCTCTCTTTTTCTCCCTCACCCTCTATCTGACTCTCTCTCTCTCTCTCTTTTATCTAAATCTCACTTTCTTTCTTGACAACTTACAGAATCTTTAAAGGATAAGTGATTCAGCCTGTGAAATTCACAATCCACTCTCCGTCTTTTTCCATCGATCCAGAAAGATATTCACACGCGTCACCATCTTACAACCTCTTCTGAGTAGAAGTCTTTTTTTTTTAAATCCTGGCTGCTTTCAGAACTTTGACCTAATGACCGATTTAGAGAAACGCTGGACGTTTATTTTGTTTTTTATTCCCATATAACTTATTTATTGAACCAGCCTTTTGTGACACGAAGCCATCTTTTTTGAGCATATTCTCACTGCATGTCATCATTTGGTTTAGTGTCAAAAAACGTACTACCAATATTATATCTTGATGTTTGATACCTGCAAATTACCTGAGTCAAACACAAAGAATGTCTCTTGTAAAAAGCAAATCAAAATATACCTTTCAAGTTGACGACATAAATTATAATTTTTTAAAAAAAAGATTAGCAACAATCTAATGGCAAAAGAAAGATGGTGCGTAGTGAATGAATTTACGATAAAGGTTTCAAAAATTTTGAGCCTAATATTTTTCAGGCTATGTCAGCAGGAAAACAATAGCCTTCTTTTGATTTTATTCTATTTTTGGATTGAGATTTCTTCCGCAGGCCGTCCTAACCGCGGTTCTCCTCTCAAAGGATCTCTTCCCTTGACGGAATGCAACAATCCAACGTTTGCCCGTGCGAAGAGCAGTCGCCATGGCAGACATTTTGCTTGCGATCATAGATTTTCTATGGCACCATCAGTTCTCGAGTAAAACAAATTCAATAACAACGGGATATTTCAATTTCTTGTTCTAGTTCTCATTGGCCATCGTCAATTGCTACGATTGTTATTGCTTCAGAAATGAAAACCAGAAGAAAATGCTGAGAGCATTGATTATGACACACACGCACACATACATAAATACAAACACACACACATATATATATATATATATATATATATATATATATATATATATATATATATGTATGTGTATATAAAACTATACCGAAATTTACCCAACATACATACATATATATATATATATATATATATATATGTATATATATATATATATGTATTGGCGTCAATTAGGTTTTCATTAAGATATGTCTCATTAAATAATTTAAACAAGTTTTGTCTACTTATTTTTAAAAATTAAATAATTTTAAAGTAATTATGAAAGAATCCTATTAAAAATGAGTAGACAAAACGTGTCTATATTATTTAGTGACCCTCTATTACTCTCTCTCTCTCTCTCTTTATATATATATATATATATATATATATATATATATATATATATATATAATGATAAAAGCGGTGTCCTAAGAAATCAATCGGTAATAATTTATTTCACGGGATTAGACGTCCATCTCTTCAGACCAAAATATTTTATAACAATAAATGGATTTTAAATTTATCTAGACCCAAGAAAGAAAGTAAAACAGAAAAAAGAAAAAAAGAAAAAGGAAAGCATATAACTTTTTCCTCTTCTTTTTCTTTCCTGTCGTTTATTTTTGTTTTCTTTTTTACTTGTGTCTGAATAAATTTATTGTTATAAAATTTTTTTGTCTGAAACGATGGGCTTCTGGTCCCGTTAAATAAATTATTACCAATAATTCTGAAGTTTCCACTTTTCGTTATAATATTTGCTCTTTTCTTACATTGAGCTCTCTTTGGATTTATATATACTTATCCCTACTAATTATCAAATAATATATATATATATATATATATATATATATATATATATATATATATATATCACTAAATAATATTTTAAACTATGAACTGTAAACATTTTAAAACATTTCTTTACAGTAGATAGTTTAAAATATCTAATTTTTAACTTATAGCTAAATATATATATATATATATATATATATATATATATATATATATATATAGATGAACACAATATGGGAACAGTAATAATAGGAAAGCGATAATAACAACGAAAGTTGCAATATGTGCTCCGGTAAAAACGTACAACGATAACAGCAAAAAATTGCAATATGAGCACTGGTAAAAATGGTTGCTGAAGACATTAGGTTTATAATACCCAGAAATTCATACACAGATGTCGTTGGTTAGTGACAGGACCCAAAGTGTGTGAGTTCAATGATCGGTTAACAAAGTTAAGGCAGTGGAGAACTTTCAGAGGGAAATTAACAGGAGATAACTTATAACTGACACCATCAAACGTTGAACTAGAACAGTCTACCCCAGTGAGCGAAATAAAGGGTTACGTTCGACATTCGAACCACCTGAACTAATAGCTAACTAATATGTATATATATGTAGATATCATGGTGTTGTTTATTTAAAGACAAATATTATAGTGCTCATCCATTGGAAGAGAAAATTGCTCTGTTCATCTGAAAGTTAATTTTTTTACTTGCGAATGAAGAACAATGAGTGAGCACGTGATCGCTTGACACCGGTGAGGTATATTAGTAGTTGATTAAGTAGATATCAAAATTAGTTTATTGTAGCAATTAGCTACTGCAAACTAATTTCTGCAAAGAAACACTGGTAAGAATGGTTTTGGTTTAAAAGCAAATTGTAGGCACCGAATTTACCTTAGTGATATATCAACCTATTTCTTTGAGCTTCAAGCAACAAAGTAATTTTATTTTTCTTATAAGTTGCCAAAGACAAGGATATATATTATTGCCTCAAGATAGTAGTAAATAATTAGGACAAACGATCTTTGAAAACCACGCATACATATATATATATATATATATATATATATATATATATATATATATATATATATATATATATATATACCCAAAAACTCACATATATATATATATATATATATATATATATATATATATATATATAAGGTGTTGTGGATGTGTTTCTCTAATAATTTTCTCAAATTTTTGGTTTTATAATTTTTTAAGTACTTGAAGTTTTCTGTGAATTTTTTTCGCATTTCAAAGAGAAATTCTTGCTTGACATTTCGCCGCTCATAAACTACTTGGCCCAACCTGGTAATTACAACTGCAGCATTGACTTTCATTGCGAAAGATATTCAATGGAAATTACACGCGGTGCTTTCAAGAGAAAACACAAGTGGCAAAATGAAACAAGAGAGAATAGAAAAAAGAGACATGAAAAGCGTTGAAAGAAAGTAACAACAAACTGGAGCAAATGCAAAGCGGTTTCCATTTCTTCTTCGTTTCCAGAACAAAGGTTTTCCCCCCAAGATGAAAAATAAAGACTACCAAAAATGCTTGTAACAATAAAAGATGATAGAGAAACTGAATCAATTCTTTGATTTAATGAAGGGGGAAATTTTTTCATCTTCCAACAAAATAATGAAGAATAGAATAGAGTGACTTATTTAAGGAATAAAAGACGAGGGAAATGGAAAAAATGTTTACCTCTCTCTCACACACACACACACACACACACACACACACACACACATACACACACACACATACATAGATATATATTTTTCATATAGTCATAAGTATGGAATTTTTATAAATAGACTCTCACCACCAAAGGCATATATACATACATACATATATATATATATATATATATATATATATATATATATATTGAGATATATATATTGAGATATATATTTATATATTTAGGTATGCGATCAGAGGTATATTTTAAAACAATCTTTGTATACAGATACACACATAGATATATATTTTTCATATAGTCATAAGTATGGAATTTTTATAAATACACTCTTACCACAAAGGCATACATACATACATACATACATACATACATACATATATATAAATATATATATATATATATATATATATATATATATATATATATATATATATATATTGAGATATATATATATATATATTGATATATATATATATATTGAGATATATATTTAGGTATGCGACCAGAGGTATATTTTAAAACAATCTTTGTATACAGATATGAGAGGGAACATTTAAGTAGACATATGAATGGGTATATATATTTTTAGCACATGCACACTGTAGGCATATATACATGTGAACACATGCCAAACACAACTGAATATGCGCAACTATAACTATTCGCAGATAAATAATGAAGCATGTAGATATCGAGAAATAAATTGCTATATATTTTACGATAAAAATCCATTTCCACACACACACACACATACACAAACACAGAAATATGTAGTCGCTCAGGCATGTACATTACAGCACGTAGTTATATATATATATATATGTATATATATATATATATATATATATATATATATATATATATATATATATATATACAATTCATGAATTTGAATAGACGTCATTTCAGTAACCTTCCTTTTACATACTCCTCTTTATATATATATATATTTATATATATATATATATATATACGGGCAAGTGTATATGAGTATATTAGAATGTAATAATATATATATATATATATATATATGTATATATATATATATATATATATGTGTGTGTGTGTGTGTGTGTCTGTGTGTGTGCGTACGTGCGTGTGTTTATACACATACATATACACATTATATATATATATTCATATTTTGTATATCTCCCATTATATATATATATATATATATATATATTGTATATATATATATATGCATATATATATATATATATATATATATATATATATATATATATATATATATGAAGAATGCTCGTTCGTTTACAAATATGCATTTATATGCATATATACAGACAGACACAGGCATACATATACACACCCACATATATATTCATAGATAGATAGATAAATAGTTAGATAGAGAGATAGATAGACACGCTTGAACTAATATGCATATACATTTGAATCGCGCATCTTCATATACATGTCCAAGATAGTGTCTGTTTGTGGCGGTGTTCTCAACATTTGCACATTAATACCTATGTTCTACTTAACCAAATTTTGCTTAAATATGAATACAAAGGAAGAAGCGAAAGAAAAAAAATACTGATTCCTGTAATGATCAAATATATGTAAGAAAATTAAAATAAAAACATTTTTCTCTCTCATAGCCGGCAAACGCTGTTTTTCATAGCAAATAGAATCATTTTGTATTGCAGAAAGGGGAAAAAATTGAGGAAAGAAAGAATGGTTTTTCGACAACAGAAAAGAAAAGGCAATACTGAATTGTTTTCTTCAATTGCGAAATGAAATAATTGAACGCGGCAAGAGAATAGATATTTCCTCATTTCCCAATGAACAATTCATATATTTGCTATTGTTGGGAGACTTTAGTGGTTGATAAAAGAACAGGCGGTCGATAGGTTGTGAGTTCGATATCCATAGTTTTGGTATTTTTTCTTTTGCATTTGTTAACTTGAATGTCATGGAATAATACTTGAATAGATGAGGTCTTAATTCTAGGTAGCAGTTATCTCAAGAAAATAATCCCTCTCAGAGAATTTAAAAGATTTGGTACAAATTCAATTGAGTAAGGATACAGTGTTCGATTTCAGATAACAGCAACATAAAACATTATATATCAATTCTTTTGAGCAGTGTCTCAACATCACAGCGTTTTGACCGGTATGTTCCTTCACTGTTACCAAGTGAACCTTTATCTCAAATTAATTATTCATTCTATTTTAACGGCATCTTATTTTTAAACCTGTAGAAGTCAGTGAAGAAAAGAGAAAGCAACCCCAGGAAGACAGAATACATGGTTTTTAGCAAAACGATGAGAGCAAATGGCGAATTTCAAATCGGAGATACCAAAAGTACAAAAAATTAAGGAATCTAGGAAGCATTTTAACAGAAGACGGAATGTGCGACACCGAAAACCGAAGGCGAATTGGGATAGCGAAAGATATCTTTCAAAAGCCAAGCAGAGTATAAAGAAATTGAAAAACTTCGCTAGAAACAAGAAAAAGAGTACTAAACTGTTATGGGAATATCTGTCCTCCTGCATGCCAGTGGATGCTAGACAATCTCCTCACAGATGAAGAAGAGACTTGAAGCAACAGAAATGTGCTTCTGCAAAAGGACGCTGAGGATACCATGAACCGATTAGGTGAGCAAAATAAAGAAAATGGAAACAAAACGCAAACTTATACTTTACATCAGAAAGAGACAGTTGAAATTTTTAGGGCACGTAATGAGGAAAGAGGGTTTGGAAAATCTGATACTCACAGGATAGATTGAAATTAAGCGGGACAGAGGAAAACATCTGTAATTTAGCTTTCCAAATACAGTGTAAAGATGGCGGCTTGAATTTGACCTCAACGCGCCAATCCCGCTTCCCTAGCCAATAACAGCTACACCACACACACACATCTTAGAGTGACATAAGTAATTTCAACTCAAAACTGATTTCAACTCGGAACAAATTTCACCACGGAATTAATTTAAACTCAGAACTAATTTCAACTCGGAACTAATTCCAATTCGATTTAAAAACCCTAACATTAACCATATATATATATATATATATATATATATATATATATATATATATATATATATATATATATATATGTGTTTTGAGTGTGTGTGCGTCTGTTTGCGTGTCGGTGTGTGTATGTGTGTGTGTTTGTGTGTATACACATACGTATACATAATCTATCTATCTATCTATTTATCTATCTATCTATCTATCTATCTATCTATGTATATGCATATTTTGTATAAATCTGAATAGACGCGATTATATATATAAATATATATATATATATATATATATATATTGATCCTAACACTAATCCTAACCCTTAATTCCGAGTTGAAATTATTTCTGAGTTGAAATTAATTCTGCTCCCCACATCTTATAGAGTGAAAAAATGCTGGCTTTTAAATTTTAGGCTCAGTTTCCCGCGAAAAAATTAATGTGACAGTCTCCAACAGAAACAATGCAACAACTTATTCTAAATTTAATAAGCCACTTGCTCTTTACGATCAGTTCCTGCAGACGCCAAATGCATTTTGTTTCAATATCTTTCTCACCTTAAATCTTTCTTATAAATTTGTTACAGAGCTCAGGTTTCATTCTTTAACTTTTTTCCCCAGTTATTTAACATGAGATAGCTATACTTTGTGCAAACTATAACACATGACATCATTGTTCACTTTAAATGTCCTTTCATTCGTTTAACAGTGTGACAGGGTGCGTTGTCTTGCATAAAAACGTCTTGTTTTTTTTTTTTTTTACAATAATGTTATAGCAAACAATTCATTACCCACAAGGCCGTAGATACAACTCTTTCAAAATTAAAAAGTGATGGCTAAGCAACTCCTACCCACATATTGGCAGCAGTACTTTATTTTCAGCTAGATGCTCGCCCTTGCAAAGGTAGAAGGTAACAGGAAGAGTCAGGTAATTACTGGAATGGTACAGGGACCCGACCATTTTGTCGGCATCTTTAGCGATAGATCATATATACAAATCCCACTTGAGGTCCGGGAATGAGCTTAAGTTTCAGTTGGCGTTCAAGGCACGAAACCTTCCCTGGGAAAACCCCTGTCTATAGCGAAAATTCAGTGTCCGTTCGGTGATGATAGTTTGTTTTTCGGGGCAGTCGATGTGACCAACCAGTACTTCCACCTCCACACACACACCAAGCTGTTAGAACTATGTTAAGGGAAAGTGTATAATAATGATAATATATATATATATATATATATATATATATATATATATATATATATATATATATATATATATAATATAATTACATAAAATATATGTTATAAAAGTGAAGCTGAGTTATTATGAGGAATGAGTTTTACTCACACTGAGTCACATTGATCTATTATCAAGTGACTCGAAAATACACACAAAATCGAATAATTAATCACCCACAAAACCGATTTAGAGTGGAATTCAAAGACTGGTAGCTTTTTTCAGCCTGATCATGGCTCTTGTAATGGAAGGTAGCAGGAAGATTCAACTACTTTTTTTTTGTTAATCATTTCAACCCGAACAAGGCAATAATGCCACTAAGACACAAGGGTTTACTGGAATGGAAAGAGAATGAAATACTAATTGTGATAAAGCAAATTGACTAAAAAAGTGATGCAATCTCATCACAATATTTTGACAAGTTTACCTTAGGCCTCATAAAATAATTTGATGACCATAACTGAATTATTGTTATTATTTTACCCTTATTGAAGGTGAATCTAGCACAGTAATAGACGGGCTTCTTCTTCTACGTACTGTGTCCCTTCAGGACCTGGGCAGTCATAGCACTCCACAATTTCCTGTCGTTTGTAGCGCTTAGTAAACATTGTCATTTTACTAGCTGTCCTAAACCCTGTTCTGACAACCATATACATTAGTTGTGTCAGACACAATTTTATTCTGTTCCTCTTTTCATCAGCATGCCCTGTGAGTGTCAATTTTTCCAAGATGTCTTTCCTCATTATATGTCCTAGAAATGTCAACTATCTCTTCCTAATGTCAAATATAATTGTCCTTTTTGTTTTCGTTTTCTCTAAATCGTCGTTGCTCAAATGTTTCATGGTAGTCCCAGCCTAATTGTTTAGAATGACATTTCCCTTGCCTCAAGTCTCTTCTTTATTCAGCATTTACTGCTATATAAGAAAACCGACATTACAGCAGTATACTTTTCTTTGTTTCTAACGAGATTTTCCCGTTGTTAATACTTTGCTTAGCTTTTAGGAAGGCATCTTTCGCTAGCCCAGTGATAGCTGTATCACTTTTTCTGCCCTCTAAAATACTTTCTAGATATTGATTTTGGTGTTCCCAAATTGTAACTTGAATCTTGGATTGTTCTTTTGGTTGAAAACCATACATTCTGTCTTCTTATAATTGATATTTAGTCCTTTCTTCTTGCTTTCCTTTACTACCTTCTATGACAGTTCTTGTAGTTTTATTTCAGTGTTGGCTATCAACATTACCTCATGTACATATCTAATGTTAAGAATATGCTAACCAATAATAAATCCTGATAGGAATCCTAATCTTCTCAGGATTGCCTCACTGTAAAGATTGAATATTCTTAGTGTTCTTTTAATTCATTCTTCGCTATTGTAATTATCATTACAGTAGGTTTATTCATCAATCCCATTTACTCAACTGTTTTATTAAAGACTAGCAGTAGAGCCCGGCGTTGCGCGGGGATGTAACAGTAAGATGTGGATTAAGTATCGACCATCATAATGACTGAAAAATAAAATTGACAAAGATTATTGTTTAAGGTTGACGGACACGCATGTCTTAATTAGTTTTAATTTTCTTAATTTTATTTTTTATTTTTTTTACGAATTGGTCAAACCGAAACTCAAACAAAAACATTGTTTCCAATCGTTATGAGTCTACCGATTAGATAGAATCTTATTATAAACAATTGCCTTGTAAATGGAATTTTTAAAGCATTCTGAATGTAAAAATAAAGAAAAAAGTGTGCAAGACAATAAGAAACACTACCTGCCAAAAAAAAGTGAAGTTTTGTTGAAATAGGTTGAAAAATGTAGGAAATCCGATCCCATATATAAACGAACACACACACACACACACACACACACACACACACACACACACACACACACACACACACACACACAAGCAACCAACCTGGGTTTTATAATAAGTATAACTCGATATTAATAAGTATAACTTGATATGAGCTGTCCCCCTTTCATTAATGCCTCTTAATCGTGTTTTCAAATTGATTTCGTGCAAAAACAATTGTGTTTTTCTAATTTTTGGCGCTGTCAGAACCACCGCAAATTAATTTTACGTAGTCCTGTGAAGTTTTGTTGAAATCGGTTGAAAAATGTAGGAAATCCGATCCAATATATAAACGTACTCACACACACACACACACACACACACACACACAATCTGCGTTTTATAATACGTAAGATGATGTCCTCCCCAAGAGTCGTGTTTCCTGTATAGGTAATCAAGCCAGATGCTGTAATACAAGGAGAGTTATTTTTATCATCTGTGTGAAGCAGGTATTAAAACAGTTTGTTTTTCTCAGTTGGGATTATGTATATAGTAAATAAATTGAATTTACTGAAAAATATTAAACTAAATGTCACTGTTTTCTGCCTTTTCTTAAAATTGGCACAGCCAGTTTTAGGTAGGCTGTCTCAATTCCTTTATCACTTCAACAGCAAAATGAATATCAAACTCAATGAATGTTGTGTCATAAATATCATCATTGAGCAAAACTGATAGATTCTTTTGAAACCATTTTATTTGATATTAGATGAAAACTAGGAAATTGTTCCAAATATTTCAATTAAAGTTGCATTTTCCACAATTGTAGTTTATATATACATATATATATATATATATATATATAATTCACAAACAAGCCTATTTCACTGTATCACAACTCATCAGTGTGGCTAGACCTCCGATTGCTTCAAGCCAGGATCAGAAGGTCGACTGATTCGGCATCAGAGACTCTACACCTAAGCTATCGGCGCACGGCAACCTTTTAACGTATTAAATACGTGATGTATGGGTTAGGCATAATTTCAGGTCAAAAATTCATATCGTGAAGCACGTTTTCCTTTATTACGACTTCGAGAGTTTAACTGTTTAAGAAAATTAAAAGCTCGGATATTAAATAAAACATTGTGATAGGAAATAACGTTGAGTTAAAAATATCAATTTAGAAATTAGTGTTTACATTTCAGATACTAAAATTAAGTTAGTAGACATAAAGTGGAAGTTCCAACGAGAGATCTGTATTGGCTAAGTAGGTAATTGAGTCTGGCTTTATCATCGCAGTCTCCCGAGGCCAAATTGGTAACTGCAAGCTTTGGCTGTAGGAGTGGTTTCCTTGATGGAAGAAATAGCATACAGTTTCAACTCCTGTCGGTATGGTCCTTTTCTTTAGCAGGACTTCTCGATCTAGGCCGTTTGGCATTAATTTTAGTTTAAGAATATGAATATCAGCTCAAACACATGTACCCACTAAAAATAAAATTTATAGTAGCGAGAATACAGTTTATTTATATGGGGTTTGAGGAAGCTTGCTACATGGTCATCAAGTTTAAGCGTTCAAATACTGTTACCTGTTTTCTTTTCTGTCAGTGCATTAGAATATTTGACATATAAATAAATCTTAATTGCATCCTCAATCAGGAAATACTCTTCAGATCCCTGCAGCAAAAGGTTTTTCTTGCAATGAAATGTTCAAAGCTTCTGGCTGACGCTGAACTATTTTTGTTCTTGTGTTTCTTTATTAATACCAGTAGATGAAAAAAGACTGGGGAGCTATGCATTTCAGAGACCATGGAAAATTGAATCATTGATAAGCTTGAAATTATCGATTGATTCAAAGATTTGTTGAGCTGCAAGTCGCAAACATGGTGACTGTAAATCTTCATAACAAGACAATAGAATCATTTTGAAAATATTGCGAAATTAAGATCAATTCCAATTGGCCTCGTATATTTTATAAACGCGTCAAAACGCTTGTACTAAATGTCTTCAATATTAATCTCAATTTTAAAGTTTTCTTTTGCTAAAGGAACGCAAATAGATGTCATCAATCTGGCAGTTCTCATCAATTTTCACTCCATATTTTTAGAAATGTCTCAAGTTTATTTCATATGAAAGATATGTTCTTCAATATTTATAAGAATAAGTACAAAACTGAGTTTTTACATTTCGATACTGGATTTGTTACTTAAACGTTATTCTTAATGGAAACGTTTATCTGAATAGACACTATATAAAAAAATCATTATTTCTGTAGAAATTGCTTTGTTTACGTTAAGATATGAAGCTGAACAGATATTCGAGAGTCTGAGAAGGATTTGCTTGATCGTTGATGCACTCCGTGGTGAGATGTTCTAAAGCCTGTCATATATAATGGTGGTTTCTCTTTGCCAAGGTGGACGCAGGTTCGAATCCTGCCAGACGGAACATATTTTTCTTTAATAATATTTCTCGAGTATTCAGGTCGGTAGACAAAAATAAATAAATATACCATTTAATAAATAAACGGATCATCTATTCAAATACAGGTATCCACTAAAAATGACGTTTAAGTAATAAATTCTGTGGGATTAATAAATAAAAATACGCCATTCTATAAAAATTGCTTTGTTTACGTTAGGATACAAAGCTGGGCAGATATGAGTGTTTCAAGAGTCCGAGAAAGATTCAACTAATCAACCTTGTTTGATCGTCGATGCTGTCCGTGACCTTGATTGTCTAAAACACGTCGGATTTTCTCCTGTCAACCTGGCCGCAAATTAAAAACTTGCTGGAAAGCGTTTATTTTTCTTAATAAAATTTCTCGAACATTCAGGCCGGTAAACGAAAATAAATAAATATACAAATACACTAAGCGTCTATGCAAATATGAATATACAGTATATATAACTTTTATGTAATAAATAACACATTCATCAGTTCTTTAGAAATACACTTGATATGCCGTAATTGCACGTGTATAATGCGTCTTCATCCATAAACACACACCTAAAATTGTACTGAAAGTGTGGGAAAATGCTTCTACTCATGCATAATACGCACCCCTTGTTTGGTAATCAAACCCTATAAATTGTTAGTCAGTTATGTATCATATGGGATACACGCTTAGGCGATCATGTATCTTTCGATAAATGACTGACGAGGCATTTTTCTCACAGTAAGTTGCATTTCTTTCTGCGGTTGACCAGTTGCCATTCAAGGCTATAGAACCTGGTCTGTCCTGCTATTTTCATAGTAAAAAACATTAGCAGCAATATATTTGTAAAGAAAATTTACGAATACTACAAGGAAAATTAAATCTCGGCATTAAATGACCCATAAGGAGCTGATATGCCGCTAAACAAGCAAACAAACAAACAAAGTTTTAGAGAAACTGGAACAACACTTATACTTAGGATCCGAAAGAACCAGTTAAAATCTTTAGTTTACCTAATGAGGAAAGAGGGCTTAGATGATTTGAGTCACAGGAAATATTGAAGGCAAGAGGGACTTAGTAAAACAGCGTATAACCTACCTAACGAACTTGTGCAAATTGATAGCAGAACAGGGATTAGGAGAGATAGAAAACAGACATAATATACTAAGGGCGACAAAGGACAAAAAATGGTGGAAGGCCATAATCGCCAACGGCCTGCAGAAGCATGGCTCATAGAAGATGATGACAGAAAAGCAGGGAGCTGGAAGAGAGTTCCACAAGCATGAAGAGCGAGAGAACTTACGGTTACAATTAGCAATTTCGACATTGAGACTACGAAACCTAGCTGCCAATCAAGTAGAGCACTTAAATTTTTGAGGCTCATGTATCAAAGAAGGAAGCACATTAGAACAATTGTTATTAAAATATTTGTAGATATGCAGAGGGAAATTATGTTACGGCGGGTGGGGGGATGACTGAAACCAAGCTACCAGGTCAGAACAACTAATGTTGAATGTTACTGTAACTTATTTTCTTTGTTTTTGTATTTGGCTTCGTTCAAAACAAGATTGAATTAAGCTTTTTACTGTGACGCTTATATAATACAGGCGATATCTTCGGAATCTTTACCTACTATAGTCGTTACATGCTTATTACGGAATCAGACATTCCAAGTCAAAAAATAAATAAATAAATGAATAATAATAATAATTTCTCACCAGAGACTGAAATACCGACTTTGGAAGTTCTTTTTAATAAAAGCTTTCCAATTTCCTTCCATGTTATTTCACTGTTTATTGAAAACTTACTACCAATGTTCAGTACCATTTTCACACTCACATTATTTATTTTCACATTCACAAATTTCCTTTCGTTTTCTGTGACCATTTTTCCGTTGCAATGCTGTGTCCAAATTTCTTCCTATGAGAATTTTTTCTTGTTTTGGTTATGCAGTGTGACTTTATATGTCCTCGTTTACCACACTTGTAAAATTCTGCCTTTTTAAATGGACAGTAATTTCAAAGATATAATTTACCACATCTGAAACAAGGATTTATTCTGCTTTTTGTAAATTTGTTTCTTTGCATGTAACAATGTAAATTCTTTTTCTGAATCTCTTCAGCATCATATTTTAGACTTAGAATCAATGTAATATTACTGTTTATTTTAATATTCGATAAAATTTTCGTTTGTATTTCAGCATCCTCTTTAGCTATTAAATCTTGAGCGAAAATTAACCTCTTGAGCGAAAATTAACCTCTTGAACATATCTGGAGTCATTTCTTTTATTCTAAACTTTTCATATTCTTTGTTGGCAATACCAGCACACGTAAAAAAATCTTTGTCTTCTTTTTTGTTAGATTCCTGCAACTCCAACGAGCGTTAAACAGAGAGATCTTTTCACTAAAGATTTTCGTCAGAATGTGTACCGTGTTTTCAAATCTGATTAAACATTTTTTCGATAACATGTAGTTGCAGTATTTTTCATACTCTATCGGAGCTATTTTCCTCAACAACATTCTCGTTTCTCTTTCATCTTCCCAGCCGCTGCATTTCTGACTGAATTTTCTGCTCATCTACGAAAATACGCTGAAAAAAAATTAGTTCCACCTCAGGATTGTTTAAAAATTCTGATATGGTGTTTTCGACAGCGTCTGGCGTAAATGACGTTGAAAAATGTTTTGTTTTCTGTTATTATTTTTTTGTAATTCTAACAACTTTTGATTTTGTTCTTGTTGCTGTTTCTGTTGTTGTTGAATTTCAACTATCGAAGCCAAATTTTGCTCCATATTCGCAAGAGAATTTTTTTCTTCTACACAATAAAAATGTTTTTTTTTCAAACCCAACATAGTTAAAATTCTTGTCGTCAGCCGTATCCTTATTGCTGAAGCAACAAGTATATTTTCCCGTATTTGTTCACTCAGTATGAGTTTCTAAAATCCTTGTAACTTCATTTACAATTCGTATGAGTTCCTGAATCCTCGTTACTGTTATAAATCTTAAGAGTTCTGAATCCTCGTCACAACGGTTATAAATCGCCTGAGTTTCGAATTCCTCGTCGACATTGTTATAACACGTTTCGTAGTGCTTATAATATAAGTAACGCTTCAGCAACTTTCCGTGACGTCTTTATTACTTAGGCTGAAGACTGACTCCAAACGGCTTCTTTTTCTTCTCTTATCTGTGACCAGGAGCTCTTTATTTATAGTTATGGACTAGTTCATATAGTCTCCGGGAGTGTAATATTTACTCCACAACAATTCCCTTGCACATAAATACCCCTGGGAATGATATACATCCATCTCTTATCCCCCAGCTATGGGTTAATTATTAGGACACGTATCAGAAAATCCATAGTATTTCTAAAAGATTGTTGCAATCTAAAACTATATCTGGCTTTAAATAACCTGTAAATGGTTGAAAGATCGTAAAAAGACAAATCAATCAAAAAGAGGAATGGAGAACAGATATTATACTTGGGCATATTTACTCACCTGTCGATGGTTCATATCTGAAAATACGCAGAAAAAGTCAGTGCCTCGTCAGGATTGTATACAAATTTTGATATGGTTCTTTAGACAACGTCTGGCCTAAGAGACGTCGAAAAATTGCATGTTTTCTTTGGAATTATATCAAACAACTTCTCTTGCTGTTTTGTAGTTCTATCAACTGTTGATTTTGTTGGTTTGTTCCTGTTTTTGTTGTTGAATTTCAACTATCGAAGCCAAACTTTGCTCCATATTCGCAAGAATATGTTTTTTCCTACACCCAAGAGAATGTTTTTCCTTCTACACAAGATTTTTTTTAAACCAATATGGTTAAAATTCTTGTCGTCAGCCGTATCCTTGTTGCCGAAGCAGCAAGTATATTTTACCGTATTTGTTCACTCAGTATGAGTTTCTAAAATCCTTGTAACTTCATTTACAACTCGTATGAGTCCCTGAATCCTCGTTATTGTTATAAATCTTAAGAGTTCTGAATCCTCGTCACAACAGTTATAAATTGCCTGTTTTGAATCTCTCATCGTCACTGTAATGTGTTTGGTAGCGCTAATAATATAAGTAACGCTTCGGCAACTTGACCTGATGCTTGTATTACTTAATCTGAAGACTGATTCCAAACAACTTCTAGTATTTACCAAACCTCCCCACACGTCAGAATGTGGCAAAAGGCCGGTTTTTACGTAGGGCGATTCCGAGCGCGTAGACTTGGAAAAAATTCCCCATAGACCCCGCATACACAGAGGTCGAGTTTGTCTACCTTCCCAGACAAGACTCTGCCCCTAAGCAAACCTGTCGCGAGTGTGGCAGCGAACTGCCTGACTCCAAACGGCTTCTTCTTACCTCTTACCTGTAGCTCTTTATTTATAGTTAAGGACTAGTTTTTATAGTCACCGGGGGGGGGTGCTTACATTACAACATCTTGCGTTTCACCTGTAAAGACTGTATTTCTTGTTAAAATGGATAAACCAACATGAAGATGAGAGCGATGTCTATGGGAGAAAAGCAACTCATTTTGAAGCTGAGAAAAGAAGGAAAGTCTATCAGAGTCATTGAACCAACATTGGGCATAGCCAACACAACAATTTGGTATCTCCTGAGAAATAAAGAAATTCCTCGTCTACTGAGAAACCTGTCGGTCGAGGAAAACAACAGCAGTTGATGAGAGAAACATTGTGAGAGCTGTGAAGAAACATCCCAAAACAAGTCAGGAACATGACCAACAACCTTCACAGGGCAAGGATGAAGATTCCACAAATCACCATTTGAGAGCAGAAATATAGGAGATATACCACAAGATGTAAATCACTTATCAACTGTTTAAATCGAAGTTCCAGATTGGAATTTGTAAGGAAGTACAGAGATGAGTGACAAAAGTTCTGGAAGAAATTTTTATGAACTGATGAGACCAAAGTTAATCTCTACCAAAGTGATGGTAAGTCCAAAGTATATAGAAAGAAAGGATCTGCTTATGATCCAAAGCATACAAGCTCATCTGTGAAGTATGGTGGACGGAGTGTCATGGCTTCGGCTTGCATGGCTGATTTCGGAAGAAGCTCACTGAAATTTATTGATGATGTAACTCATATTGTTAGCAACAGAATGAAGTCAGAAGTCTACAGAAATATTCTGTCCTCAAATTTATAGAGAATTTCATCCAAAATAATCGGGTGGAAGTTTATTATCCAGCAGAACAATGACGCAAAACATACCGCCAACACAACAAAGGACTTAATCAGGAGAACAAAAGTGGACAATTTTAGACTGCCAGGACAATCACCGGAACTTAATCCAATAGAGCATGAATTTCATCTGAAGACGAAACTGAAGGAAAAAATATCGCTCGAGACAAACAAGAAAACTGAAAGAGACTGCGAGAAAAAGTCTGGAAAAACATCACAAATGAAGCATACAACAGTTTGGTGATGTCAGTTCGTCGCAGTCTTGATGCAGTTATTGCAAGTAAGGGTTATACAATCAAATATTAAATGTTATTTACTTTAATGTAAATGTTTATTTACTTTTTCCTATTTTACGACTGTCTTTTTCTGTAAGTGTTGCGATATGATACAAAATGCGTTTAATACATTTATGTAAATACCAGGAAATAAAAGCTGAAATTCTAAACTCTTGTCACATATTCTTCTTTTTTATCTTAAACCGAAATGTCTTCAGTGAACAACAAAAAACGAAAGAATAGGCCTTGCTATTCCAATACTTTTGGAGGGGACTGTATATATATCACGGCGCATCAGTGTGGCTAGATATCCGATCGCTTCAAGCTAAGTTCGAAACCCGGCTGATTTAGCATCAGCCGGAGATTCTAACCCTAATCTATTGGCGTCCGGTAGAGAGAAAAGTGAATTTTTGCGTATTTATTTTTAAATAAACACGCCAGTGACCGAGAGAACTCAATTCGTTAGGAGAGCCTTGCATTACCAACAGTAGTAGTCACTGTTTACAAATTTGCGTTTTCTCTCCAAAGTGCTCAACCGAATTAATTTTTCGTGAGCATATATCGTCATCAACTGACAGACTGTTTCGCTGTATCACAGCTCATCAGTGTGACTAGATATCCGATCGCTTCAAGCCGAGTGTTCTGAAACTCACTGTGTATTTATATTTTTATTAACAGTCTATTTCATTTCAAGCGAGTACCAGATAGTGGTGTTCAGATACAAAGTAAGAAGGACCCAAGCCCGTATTGATACTAACGGTCATCACTTTCAACATTGTTTATAGTTTTCATTCATATTCTCTTCCTGTCTTCTATAATGAAACAAGTCTTTTAATAAAAATATAAGTTCATAATGACTTTCCGAAAAACCTGTATATAGCGAGAGTGACAAAAAGATATTCAGACAAGTTTTACACACAAATATATTAATATACACATAGAAAGAATTTTAAGAAATAAAATAAATGTGACATAAACTGCTTAATAAAATGCTAAGCTTGTATGATTCGCAACCAATAACTTTTGGTGTGAAAATCTTTTCGGTCCGATGTACTCTAACAAGCAAATGACGAGAACTACCAGGAAGTAAAAGAGTCTGAGAAAAAACGGTATGGATAGGAAGAAATCTCGGAGTGAGCGCGGGAAGAAATGATACAACGGACGGAAGTAGAAGGTCGGAAGAGTTCCTTCTTAAGCGATGCAGGACACACCGCGCTGAGAAATAGCAAAACTATTAAAAATGGCTGACCTGTCTGTCTGCCTCGTGACTTGAATACGTTGTCACCTTCTCAGAAGAACTGAGTGAAACAGGCGTTATGTAATGTCGACAGAAAAATACTCTTCTTGAAAGTTTTCATCTTGAGATTTTCTTTTTTATTCGGTTTTCATTTACTGCAACTTTTTTTTACTGTTTTTTATTATTATTTCGTGATTCATTTATTCTTTCTTTCTTTCGTCGTCATCATCTATTTTAGAATTTTACATTTTTTTATTTTTACTCAATTTTTTCCTCATTTTCATATTTTTTCTCAGCCAATCGAGCTTTTTTCTTAAATTCGTTTGTATTTCATTTCTGGTTCTTTTTATTTATCTTCTGTTTTATTTTTATACTCTTTCATTTATCAACGGTTTTGATTAGCTCAATTTTTTGTTTCCTTTTTCACTTTTGTTTTGAGTTTTTCTTCTTTTTCTTTCTCCATCCTAGTCCCAATTTTTTTTTTCCTGAACTTCAATATGTCTTTCTTTTATCTTTTGTTGTTCATTTGTACGTTTCTTACTTTCTTTCTTTACTTCTTCCTTTCAATTTAATCAGGGTGCGATATCCTGGTACATAGTCAACATTCAGAGTTTTATCTAAGAATCGAATCCATGACATTCCTTCTTTCCTTCCTTCCTTCCTTCCTTCCTTCCTTAAAACTAAAGAAGCTTTTCCTCTGAAACTTTTATATTACAAAAGCATTCGAACGCACACGCGCGCGCGCACACACACACACAAACACGCACACAATACCAGTGAGCGTATTTTTTATTATCTCCCTTTTCTTTGTTTAATTTCCTGCGTTCTTCACCAACCCCGTTTTCACTTGATTCACCTGAAAGGCCCGGTCACACACCATTCGTAAAACCGTCAGCAATTATTACGAAATCACCATCTTTCCTTTTACCTGTTCTGAGTGAACTGCAAAGAAGTCAATCAGCCTTAATTGCTGCCGCCAATTGCCCGGATGGTGTTTTTTTTTCTTTTTGCTCAGGTAAAGAAAACAAAAAGCCATTTCATTCAAAAAGGTGAGGCCACTAATAATTTCATGTAGTTTGTAGTCTTGGAGTTTTACAATGGTTCCATCTTTGTTCCTGTGATAAAAAGGACACTTCTAAAGCTAAAGCAAGAATTCTGACAAAAATTCAACATGTAAAGTACAAAAAAGTGAGAAAAAAACTGCTGTTTGCACGCAACCAATTAAATGAGCATGGTCTTCGCCTAACCGTGTCTGAAGAAGAGCCTCTTTCTCTCTTCTAAAGACAGTGTAGAGCTAATTCCGTGTTCCATGAAATTCAACATACGATGCCTCTTTTCTCCTCGATTCGAACACATGGTGCTTGTAGTTCAGGCATTGTTCACTGTTTCATTTCCCGTGAAAGAGCTCCTACCAGACTCGTATTTAACTATCAATCGATATTACAGAAAACAAAATGAAGAAATTAAAATCTATAATAGATTGTAATATCGATCATTATAAGAAATCATAATTACATCTCTTCAAGCTGATAACTATCCTTTGAAAGTGGTGAAAAATCATTTCTTCTTCTTCTTCTTCTCATTATTATTATTATTATTATTATTATACTCGTTTTTATATGTGATCAATGTAAGTAACTTAAGAATTATTCCGAATTTATTGCCGGCCCATTTCTTAATTGATTTTTCAATTTCTCCTTCATTACACAGTAAATAATAACGCGTCCCATTACAACAAAATACTTTTGAAGTATTTTCGAGCGTTCTCTTCTGAACGATGGAATAAATTTATCCAGAATTCATAAAAGCCACGATTATGCTGGGATCTTCAACGTATTTGGCTTGGATTTTTTAGCCAGGAAATTTGAAGTTAAAAATGTCTAAAGGCTGGGAAAATCATTGGAAGGTCGAGTTATTTAAAAGGTAAGTAATTTTGCTGAGCTCTCAAATATGATAGATTTTAAGAATTTAACTGTTTTTAGATAATTGACATATTGTTCTATTCACATGAAATCTGTACTTCGAAGTATGCAGCTGTGATTTTTATCCGCCTATTAATATTTTGTATAAAACATCTGATAATTTATTTGAAATTTAATATTTAACACTGTTAATTTTAATACCTCCAAAAGTAAACTTCTCTCTGCCTGCCATCATCATGGCTGATGCTAACCTCCAGGAAAGTGATTCGTTGGGACTTTGCGAGCTAACGTTCTCAGCTAACATGAATTGGAAAGATTCTATTGAATTAATTGCTAGGTCAGCTGCTAACAAAGTTGTTTCACTGTGTCGTGCAAGACAGTTTTTTCTCTTCAGAATCTATCTTACCTATTCATAAGTCTACCATTCCTCCATGCTTAGAATATTGCTGCCATGTGTGTTTAGGTATCCTTGCTATTTACCATGAGCTTCTTGGTAAAATCACAAAAAGAATCAGCAATATTATTGGTCCTAATCTGGCAGCTCGGCTTTAGTCACTTTTCCACCGCCGTAAGATTGCCTCTGTGCTTTTTATATGAATAATTTCTTGGTAATTGATCGGATGAGCTCTTCGTTATGGCACCTAAAATTTTTAAATTTAAGCGCAGTGCTAGACTGGCGCCGAGATCTCGTCAATTTATAGTTGAGCTGGCATGATGTAACTATAAATACTATATTAAGAGTTTCTTTTCTCGCACTGATCTATCTATCTATCTATCTATCTATCTATCTATCTATCTATCTATCTATCTGTTGTGGTAGGATCCACCTAATTTACATAGTGAGTACCGACCATATAAATATGGTTGGTACCGGGAAGACTAGTGGGAGGAAGAAGAGATCCGATCCAGAGACTCTGCCCGACTGCGACTCAGTCAACACATTCTCCAGGAACGGCCTTCCCAAAAATATACCAAAAGACTATATGTAAATATTGTGTACACTTTCTTGTTTCAATACTGTGTACAATTTCTTGTTCTAAGTACATTTTGTGTTGTATTATTATTCCATGCATTAGTCAAGTTTCAACACTATCTATCTATCTATCTCTCTCTCTCTCTCTCTCTCTCTCTATATATATATATATATATATATATATATATATATATATATATATTCTATTTATACGTTATTTTTCTGGATATAATTTAAGTAAATGATTAGCTTTTTAATTAAACAGTAATAATTACATTTAGTGTCTTGAATGTTCGAGAAATTTCGTAGAAAATATGCTCTCTCCAACAGGAATCGAACCTCTAACTCTTACTGGAACACTCAGTTGACCTGACGTACTGTTAATCATTCAACCACATAGAAGCGTCTGGTTAGCAAAGTCCGAATTACTGTTTATAAACACACAGCTTCGACGATTTTTTTTTCGTCGATCATTTCTGCCCACGAAACATTACTTTAAGTAAACAATGACAAAATATTATGAAATTGATCAAGTCCAGCAATTAGTTAATATATTTCCTGTTTATACGTTTTTTTTTATAAATAAATGTTATCATTTACGTTAAGATATGTTTCGTGAGCAAAAATGATCGATCGAGAAAAATCAGCGAATGTGTATATTTCATAACTGTCAGACTTAATCGATTTCAATACACACACACACACACACAAAACACACACACACACACACACACACATATATATATATATATATATATATATATATATATATATATAGGTTGTTCCAATAAGTTCGACCGATTTTAAATATGTATTACGTTTAAGCGTCTAATGATTTTTTCTTTTTTTTTTTTTTCAGATTTAACAACTTAAGTCTTTGGCAAATTCAACCATGGAAAGATTGACAATCAAACAACATGTTAAAGTTATTACGAAAATGGACTTTCAAATTTATAAATATACGGCTCAATTTTTTTGTGGATCCAGCAGTATTTCAACAATCTTGCTTGGATTTTCATCAGCCCAAATGTGACAATTCTGCTTATTAATGAATTCACCAAGGTGAAAATGGACTTTATCAATTAGAGGATTTTTTTGCAAAAAATCTTATCTTTGCTCGTGCACCTAATTGACGAATGTACGGCGCTTCAACTGGTTAGCAGATTTCAGTTCTTGTGTCAATTGAATTTCGTCAGCGTATAGAGATAAACCTTTTGTCAATATTCGATGTAACGTTGTGGAGTGGTTCAATTCATGTGCGCGATGACGAATAGAGGTGTTTGGATTTTCGGCCACATTCTCGTGCACTGCAGCAATGTTTTCAGTCGAACGGCGTAAACGAGCACGCAGTGGTGTTTTCACATTTATCACCGACCCAGTTTGAGTTTACGAACAATTTTTCCAATTTCACTCTCGGTTGGTTGATTATGTTGACCAAAAAACCGCGAAGTGCGCGAAATGCATTTTTGTTTGAACGTTCATTTGCATAATAGACTTCGATAACTTTAACATGTTGTTTGATTGTTAATCTTTCCGTGGTTGAAAAACTCATAGGCTGATTACGAATGAATTACGTCAGAGCTGTGAAATCTTGGATGCATTAATTTCAACTCTTCTTGTTAATAACAGCATTGATTCTTTCCAGGTCAACTGATATCTGATTGTTCAAAGAAGACTTCAAAATTAACTAGTAGTGACTTTTCTTGAAAATGGACACAGTTTGACATCGGGGTGTTAAAAGTACCCGCAGGAAAAGGGTTTGTCCCCCAAAGAAATCCATGCTGTCATGGTTGCTACATTAGGAGATGACGCTTAGATTTATCAGATTTACTGAGTGGAGACCACTTTAAAATTTAATGAACTTGTAATTAACGGCTAAAAATACAATTTAAACAGCATTTGAAACGTATACCGAAATATACGTTTGAAAAGTTTTAGCTTTTACAAGGATGGACTGAAAGCTTCATAGGTTGACTATGAAGGAGTAATGCTCGAGCTGTGAAATATTGCCCGCATTAATTTCCATTCTTCTTATTACTAACTGCATTTTTTCTTTTCAGGCAAACTGGCATTTGACTGTTCATTGACGACTTCAAAAGTAACTAAAAATGACCAAAAAGTGGCATCACCATGTTATCAAGTAAGTGCAGGAAAAGGGTTTACCCCCACCCCAAGGACATTCATACTGACATGGTTACTACGTTAGGGGATGACGGTCAGATTTATTCACAGTGGAAATGAATTTAGGAGAGTAAGGGAGAGTCTTGAAGATGACCTCAGGTCTGAAAGTTCTGTAACTGCCACCTCCAAGGAAAACGTTGATTGTGATCACCAAATGCTGATGGATGACAAGAGATTAACTATAAATCAAATAGCTAATTCTATTAGCATATCCCGTGAGAGATTTGAGAGTATTCTGTACAATGAACATGGCAAGACGAAAGTTTCTAGTCGTTAGGCGCTGCGTATTTTGACACATGACCAAAAGCGCATCAGTCTGATCACATCACGGAAAATCTGACTTTGTTTGAAGCAGATCCCACTGGTTTCCTTAAATGTTGTCTAAGTCAGTATGAGTGTTAAGTTCATCACTTTGATCCAGTAGAAACACTCCTCCTTACCTGCCACAAAGAAGTCCAAGGATGTTTCATCTCTGGAAAAGGTTACGTCCTCTGTTTTTTGGGATCAAAGGGGCCATAGCATCAATATAGAGTACTATGAAAACGTGCTTGTTATGAAAGGCTATCAAGACCAAACACCGAGGAAAAATGACGAAAGGTGGTTTTATTTCAACATGGCAGTACACCAACACCTTGATTTCAATGGCGGAAGTGGGTGCTTTGAACTGGTCGATTACTCTCCCTATTTTTCTGATTTGGTCCCATCTGACTATCATCTGTCACCCAACATGAAGAAACACTTGGCTGGCAACCAGTATCGCAATGATGATGCCATTATATCTGCTTTTGATGACGTTTTTGACCAGCAAGATGAAAGCATCTTCAACAATAGGATCCAAGCATTGTAACACCCATGGAAATATGTATAGATTGGAAGAAGGACTATGGTGAAAAGTAAACTTTATTCCATTGCATAAATATATCTTGATCAGTCTATGAACTTTTCAGCACCTTCGTATATTCACTTGGGCATTAACAAAAACTTGCAATCTCATACGATCGTAAAGATGGCAGATGCCATCCTGCTATAAATAAATAAATGCCTCTTGTAGAAGCCACGAGACAGGAGTTTTAGATTGGGGTACTGGACGAAAGGCAGATTTGAAACTATCCAACAGATAGCATTGATAAATTCAGTTACAATATTGTAAAGACTTCTTATCACTTGATTTTTTCTGAATACTCCAACCCAGGTAGACTCGTGCAAAAAAATCAATGAACAGACATAATAAACATTAAAATATATACATTTATATATACCATTTTCTTTAATAAGATTTTTCGAACATTCACGCCGGTAGACGAAAATAAATAAATATACTGTTTAATAAATAAACGAAGCGTCTACTCAGATTTCTTTCTGTTGATTTTTACGATTGGAGGTGGTAGATAAATTCGAGGGTAGTGTAATGATTGGTTGGCAAATGACTAAATTTTTGTAAAAATTAACAAAGCACTTCAAGATTCGGTTGGTTCTATGCTTCCAAAGAATTGCATTCGTGTTTTATTTTCAATTCCCAAAGCTCAATCGACCCCTAAAAGTTTTTCGACCGACTTTTAAATTAGTCTTGAAGTATCAGAAAAAAATTTATACCAACAAAACATACATCGAAAAAGTTACTATTCACATTGATCAGTGAATGCGAAATTGAATGCAAATGAGTTTATGTTTTTTTTCTTCCACGTTCCAAAAGTTTAATATAGTTTTAGGTTTGCAGAAATTTCAAAAGTTTAAACTGTTTTAGTGAAATGATGTAAAAACTTGCTCCGGATTGAAATCGCAATTGTTTTTTTTTTGTTTTGTTTTGTTTTTTTCTTGCAAAGGAATTATCAACTTACCTTCACTTGATTAGAAACTAAAAGGACAAACTTTTATTTAGTGATAGACATTTTCATAGGTTTTGTAAATATTCATACATCAGATTAATAGAGGTGTAAAAAATCCTCGTTAAATATTCCCAAGTATTTCATCCGGCTTTCCAAAGCGTAGCTCAGATGTGGCACATGGCCGAAAGTAAGATGCACCTAGTGCGGATCGAACTCACTACTCAGTCGTAATTGTTCTAGCGAGACAAGCTTGCTAACCATTACACCACCTCGAGGTGCCCTCATTTTATAAGCAGGGTTTAGATGTGGCACAAGGCCGAAAGTATGGGGCACCCAGTAAGGATCGTACTCACTACTCCGTCGTAATAGATCTAGCAAAACATGCTTTCTAACTATTACACCACGTCGAGGTGCCCAAGAAAGGTATATATCTACATACAAATAGCTAAACTGTTGGTAGTCTTATGTTTTTTTTTTCAAACATAGCAAACGGAAGAGAGGAGAAAAATAAGCAGCATTGACGAGGTGATGGGCGCTGTCATTTTGTGCATAGAAAATGAGAATGTAATCAGTAGAATGCACCAATAAGCCTTTAATTTAAAAGTGGATCTCTGATGTATTCGTTTGAAATTTAAAAAGAAATGGAAGAAGTATGTTTTGCTTTCCTTCTCCTCGATTGGTTGGTGGTGATAACAAGCTTCACTTACATTTCAATTTAGCTTTAACACAACAGTCCTCGGGGAATGACACCTGCAGGAAAGATCACCTCAGTGTAAGTCTCCTTCCGACAATAAATGCCAATATATATATATATATATATATATATATATATATATATATATATATATATATATATATATATATATATATATATATTCAACATATATAGATATGTATATATTTGTATATATATATGTGCGTACACGCCTGTGTGTTTTTTTATCTGACGATTCAAAGAGAGAGAGAGGGGGGGGAGAAAATAAAGAACAATAGAATAGAGAGAGAGAGAAAGAATAAAGAACAAGCGAAAAGAGAGAGAGAGAGAGAGAGAAAGAGAGGATATGCGTTTCTTTTATCTCGTATAGATTGAAAATGTTAGGAAACGTCAAAAATAAAATTACAAGTTTATAATACCTTGCAGAACTCCCAAATGACTTCCGAAATATCACACAGACACGCACACAGACACAGACATACATACATTCATATATTCAGACTTACATACCTGTATGTGTGCGGGCATGCGTATGTGAGAATCTCTAATCACACATAGAGAAGAGTGCATAGACCGAGTGTTGTCTCATTGTGTATTGATTGGCAATGATTTTGGCGCGCATGCGCGGAGCGTCCGTGTAGAGCGTAGAGCGTCAGTCGCCATAAAATGAAAGGCAGTGAAGGTTGAAATGAAGATAGATCGAATAGAGAGCCGAAGCATTCGAGTCGCAAAAACCCAACCGTCGATTCTTCATCTCATTTCTTTATCGTTGGCCGCTGATAAGAAGTGACGGCTGTAATCGGCCACCCTACCCATTCCCTTCATCTCTCGTTTGCTCGCTTTCCTTCCCTTCTGTGTTTAGTCCGGTCTGTGTGCAAGTGAAAGGTCATTTTGCACTTCGCCTGCTTCCGACAGCAGGGCGCATCTGGCGGCAGAGGACGTGATGCCTCTCAACTTAGCGATTTGTTGGTTGTACGCATGCGCACAAAAAATAAATAAAATGAGCACTGAAAGACAGACGACTTTATTATCATTGTTATTATTATTATTATTATAGTTCTTTCTTTCTTTTTCTTCTTCTTCTTCTTATTTTATTATTATTATTATTATTATTATTATTATTATTATTATTATTTGCCTCTTTAAATCAAAATATTTTGTTTATTACTACAATCTATATTTTTCACTAAGATTTTCCACGGACCAACTAAAATTACCTTTTTACAATATTCCAGCACCCTCCTCAGTATTCTAGCTATTTTAGGAAATCTGCCGCCGAGATGTTTTGGATTTTTCTTGATATTGTCAGTTCTCCTAACTGATTATTAGTCACGGCTACATCACATTGAAACAACGTTTCTCGTACGAACACTGAAGTAAAACCAGTCAGTATCTAGATGGGTGACTGCTTGGGAATAAAAGTTGCTGTAAGCTTGGGTGTGCAGGATGTGTAATGGATAACGACACGGAATTGGAAACCGGAGATTCGAGTTCCAATTCCAGTCGGATTCGTTATATTCACTTACGCGCAAATATCCTTGAGAAAGGTACGGATCCACCTCTTCTTCCCCCAGCTATAGGTTAATTAGTCGAACTTGTGTCAGGAAACCATTATTATCTCCCCAAAAGTCTTACACTCCCCCCCAAAATATTTGCTGGTTTTAAATAACATGTAAAAGGTTGATTAACCGTAAAAAAAAAAACAAATCAATCTAACTGATGAGCCCGAAAACTACAAGAAGATAGAAAGAATGATCATCAGTAAAAAGATGAGCCTGAAATGCTATTAACTTATTGAGAGCCACAAGGAATAGGGGGAAGTGGAGAGCCATGATCGTCTACGTCCTGTAGGGACACGGCACATAAAAAGAGAAAGAACTGATTATTATTATTTTTATTGTTGTTGCTGTTGTTGTTGTTGCAGTTTTAATCTTTTGAATGTCCGCTGTTGTTGTCTGGCGCTTCTTGTCGGATATTTAGTTACAGCAAGTCTCCTCGAATCTCCAGCAAAATTATTGGCATGCAAAATAAACTAGCACTGCCATCGTCCGAATAGTCACAAGTCTTTCTCGCAAGTATGCATCCTCCAGTTTTACAAAAGAAAAGGTTACAAAATATGATAGTCATTAGGGACACGCACCCATCCCTGTTGAACGGCGCCCTCACTGGGTGAGTTTTCAAGGGAAATATCTACCTAGCCCGGACAAAATCAGAATAGAAAATAGACAAAAACATAAGAATTCACAATAAATCATTCTCATTATTATTATAATTTTTTCATCATTTCACTCGAAGCAAGACACTAACGTCACTAAGATACAAGGGGTTACTGAGTGTGAAACCAAAAAGAAAAAAAAAGACAAACAATATTAAGGAGCGAAAACAATAAAAGAAGAGGACTCAAGAAGATAGTAGATAACGATTGGCATTGCATTTATATTTTTGAAGATCAAAGGTGGCTGGAAATCATAGAGCCGGTAGAGCGTTTTAGAAACAAGATGTACGAGAGAAGAAAATGTTAGCATAGAACTTACGGTTTCATCTAGCCAATTCAAATATAAATTGATGAAACCTTGTTTCCATTCTAGTGCTTAAATTCATAAAGTCTAGATACAGTAACGAAAAGTTCATCATAATAATTACTATGAAAGTATTTATAGAAAAGGTGCATTACGGCTTTGAGAAAGTGACTGAAAACGAGATGCCAGGTGAAGGCCAATAACATTGCAGATTCTTCTTTGGATTTTATCAAGAAACTTTAAATATATAGCAAGAGTACCGGCCCATATGTAACAGCAATATTCAAAGCATGAGCGAATAGCAGACATATAATGAGTAAAAAAGCAAAACGCCAAACAAAGTTGCACTGGGTTGCAAATATAGGTAAACTTATATAACCACCATGGCACACAGTCTGATATACCTGCCATATGCATCACGAAAAAATGTGAAAAGTTTTGATAAAGGCGTCGCATATCCTGGTAGGTGGTTCCTAGTTAGAAATAATTCCAGATCGATGACTTAACGGTTATCGACTAAGTTTTCCCAGGTCTTTAGATTTGACTCCCAAATAGCATTGTTTGCATCAATATTTAAGCTTAACAAAAAAAGAAGTCTCTTGACACCTGACTATGTTTCTTCCCGCTACTCTCTCTCTCTTTCCCTCCCTCTCTCTCTCTCTCTCTCTCTTTCTCATGGACAGATATACACGCTGTGTCAGACCCTAAATGTGACACGCCCAAAATGAGTTAAGGTCAGGCAGCTGATAAGCAGATATCATTATTATTGTTGTTGTTTTCATTTACATAGTTTTTGCTTTCAACCGGTGGTCTTGCCTTATATGTGTTCTCCCTCTAGTCTTACGTCATCAAACGGGAAGCATTTTTCACGGAATATTTGCATTAGTCTCCCTATTATTATAATTGTTTATCACTAATGCTCTCGCGTGGATGGTCTCGACATTTTTGCTAAGGTCCTTTGCGACTGTGCTTCAACTATTATGAACATGATTACGTTAACTGCAAGGTTTCAGATTTTAAATTCTTTCGATGCGTCACACTGGTTGGTCGGTTGGTTTTGTTTAACAGCATATCAAAACCTCTATGGGTCATTTAAATCGAAATCTAAATATTTTGAACGCAATTTCATACCTTCAACTACAGATATTTTATACATATTTTTATGCTTTCAGGTTAAACGTATATGTTTCTAGATGCATACTCTGTAGTTGATAAAATGTATGCTTGGTAAATTTTTAAAATATGTGTTGCTCCTAATGTCACTACTAAAATGTGCTTCTGGCAACTTTTTATAAAAATGTACTGCTAGTAATTTTACTATATAAATGTATTTTTACACTTTTTGGGTGTGTATTGATTGACTATACAATAACTATACTATAAAAATGTATTGTCGGTCATTTTATTATAAAAATGTATTGCTGATAACAGCTTATCTGCGAATACAGCATACACCTTAGAAAACTATTCTGTCTTCCAACAATGTTAAACTCCAGGAGAGTAACTGATTGCAATTTTTCGGGCTTCTGTTTTCTGCCGATAGAAATTGGAGTGATCATATCGAGCCAATTGCTAGGTCTGCTGAAAATAAAGTTGGTTCACTGTGTTGTGCTAGACAATTTTTTCACGTGTCTGTCTTATACTAAGGCTTATAAATCTACCATTCGTCCTTGTTACATTGGATATTGTTGTCGCATCTAGTCTGTTGTTTCTTTTATGTATCTTGAGATTCTGATCAAATCCAAAGAATCTGAAATATTATTGATCCTGACCTGGTATCTCGGCTTCAGACACTTTCCCAACATCATATCTTAGCTTCACTGTGCCTTTTCTCTAAATATTTTATGGTAATTGTTCTGAGGAGCTTTCCTGTCTGGTATCTCGATTTCATTCATTTAAACGTAGAACTAGATTGGTAAATACGTCTCACCATTTTACTGTTGAAATTGTTAAATGTAGTCGTAAGTTATATTCTAATAGTTTCACACTTCTCGCTTATCGAACTCTCTTCTTGTTTCTTTCTTTCTTTCTTATCAACTGTAATCTAACAAAAGCAATACTACGTTAATCATCTTCTTTTCTCCCCTGAAATCCTGTTCGGTTTATTGATCTTTATCTTCGGTATCATTTTCTCTATTCTCTTCATTCTGTTGTAACCCCGTGCGTCCTAATGGCTTTATTCCCTTGCTGGGAGGTGAAATGATTACAAAAATAGTTCTTATGAAATTATTCTGCGCTGTGTAGGTGGGAATATAGATTTGGTTTTCCTCATCAAGTGTCCTCTTCACAGCTGTGTTCATGTCGTTTCATATGCATTCCCTTCAATTCATATCCTAAAATGTCCATCCACCTAATTTTGATTTCGCTCGTTCAAGATTTCTGTCTCTTAATTTACACCTCCCATTTGTTCTTGTTTCGTTGTTCTAATTCATATTTCCTTGTTCCTGGATTATGTATTTCTCAATGACAAGTTCACAACAGATTTGACACAACCTTCTATGTTGACGATCACTATTCCTCCATATTGCTTTGTGCGTATAGTATATTGGCATCGTCACTTTCGTAGTAAAGCTCTCTGTATTTTCATCAAGTTCTTTTCTTTGTAATCCAGCTTCCCTAGATTTCGTATCTAGTTTACCGATGACGCTGAATATCTTTATAATTTTGGTAAAGTTTTAACTGCTCAGTATAATTTCTAAATGTTTATATATTCTGATATATTCTTTGCTGATATTATTGCTTCATATAATCCTGTTTAATTCAATCCGATTCTAGCATTCCTTTGATCCTTTTAATTCCATTTCCGCTTGAGAGTCCTGATAATTTCCTTGTATGGAAATTAATTTCATTCTTTTTGTTTCTCATTTTAACATTCCAAATTTAATTCCAAATGCTGCCTAAAGATCTTGACCTTTTGTATGAATAGTTCTTTAGTTCAGTTTTGTTTTTGTTTTTTGGGGGTTTTTTTTGTGAAGAATTTATCCAGTACCCACTCCTATATTTGAAATTAGAAATTAAATAACAGTTTAGGAGGTTTTTCTTTGCATTTAGCGAAATTTTCTTGTCCTTTGTTAATTTTAAGTTACAGCTTTCCCTATTCCTTTGCATATTCGAATTTCTGCGTTTCACTTTACACCGTCTGTTACTACTCTGTCCAGATGGCTAAATATCCGCATGTGATTTATTTTGACATTCCCAATACGTAGCTCACACCTTGGGTTGTCACTTTAGCTAACAACCATGCATTCTGTGTTACAGTTAATGATTAATCTTTTCTTTTTGCCTACTTAGCCACCTAGTTTTCTTCTGAGTCTACTATTAATATAAACAGTCTCACCCGTGCTTTTGTTAAGATTATGTTCGTCATTAATAAACCCTTTTAGATTTTCTACTTTTCTTATTATCGTATTGCTGTTTAGGTTAAATCAAACGCGAGAAAATGCATCTTTGTCGTACTCCACTCGTTATTTTTGTGTATTCACTAAAATTGTATTTGCATACAAGTTGCTTATTTACAGTTGAGATGACGGATACCTTTCCTATGTAAATCAAGCTTTTCTAATACTTCAAGTAGTTCTTTATTCCGTGCCCTATTCAATGATTTTTTTTAATCTATGCGTGTTATAACATAGGGAAGGTTACCGAATAAAATAATCACATGAATGTTGGTAATGAACGATAATACTTAGGAAAAGAACAACGCATATAGGATTAGCCAGTGGCGCGTAGAGGTAGTCAACTGCTAGAAGTGAGTCAAATTCCACAATGAATCTCTAACTGCAGGATATCTACCAACCGCCCCTAGTGGTCAGATGTGGCACAAGCCTGAATTTAATGTGGGCTATCCGAGCCCGTAGGCTCGGCCTAAAATTCTTCGTACACCCCATATAAAACGGGATCGGGTAGCTGTTTCCCGAGACGAGACTCTGCCCTTCGACATAGGCTCGTCTGGGGATCCTCTCTACCCAGAGGCAGAGAGTTTGATCAGCACAGCTAGAGATGAATCTCCAACTGCAGCATATCTACCAACCGCCCCACGCGGTCAGATGTGGCACAAGGTCGAATTTAATGTAGGGTATCCGAGCCCGTAAGCTCGGCAAAAAATTCCCCGTACACCCCATATAAAATGAAATCGGGTAGCTGTTTCACGAGACGAGACTCTGCCCTTCGACATAGTCTCGTCTGGGGATCCTCTGTACACGGAGGCAGAGAGCTTGATCAGCACAGCTAGAGACGAATCTCCAACTGCAGGCAAACATACAGTATTTACTACTGTACTTATGTGAATGGAGATATACTCATTAACGTCCGTAGGTATGCGACAACAATGCGAACTAAGATTGAATTCTGGTAGATTTTATTAGCCTTCTGTTCGCACTAATATTTTTGGAAACGTGCATGTATCCCCTTCCTTCTTCGTTCAGTCACCAGATAATCTGAAGAGAATTTGTAAGCGAGCAACCGTTAGCCCAGCCAGTAGCTGGAAAACACTGTTACACCTGTTGGCAACCTTGATAGGAATTTATCAGAATGTATATTCTAGTCATAGCGCAATGATTTCACTTCTTGTTCATTTATTTCTATTATGTTTCGCGTACGGCGAAAATAAAATCGCTATGAAAAATTGATCGAACCTCTTTTACTAAGGGGAATAGCTATATGCTTATTTTTCGTCAACTGAGTCGTTACGCCATCCAAAGTTACAAGATGCGATACGTCGTGACAAAAAGGTTTCTTCAATTGTTTCGTCTGTATTTCAGCTTACACCTCTAAATCCATCAATTCATTTATAGCTGTTTAGATTTCTTTCTTTCTCCAGAAATGCAGGCCGAAACACACGACAGCCAAACTATTGTTACGTTGGCATAGATTGATTATTATCTATTTTAAACCTTATTTACGTATGTGACAATAAGGGACTTTAATAAGTCAACAACGGGAATTTACATCTTTCCTTGCCGTCCCCAAACCTCTCTCCTACCTATGAACCAGATTTACAACTGATCGCGCCTGAACACACACACACATACACACACACAGAGAAAGAGAGAGAGAGAAAGAGAGAGAGAGAAAGAGAGAGAGAAAGTCTACTCGTGTGAAGAAATACGAAAACGTTAGGAAAGAGTGGTGTAGCATTAATTAATCGGGCAAACCAAAAAGCGGATTGGAAAATTTAAAAACAGCAAATTTTACTTAAACTTGGGACGCCGTTCCTCGGGCGTTTTCAAGGCAACGATTTTAATTAAAGGTTTTCAAGAGGCAGAAGAAAAAAATTGTAAATCCTTGATGAAGCTTAAATGCGTCTATTACATCGCGTTCAGATCCTCCACACACACACACACACACACGCATCTTTGTATCTTTGATGAGTAAATCTAAATTCTTCTTTTTTATCTTCCGCTTAAAGTTTCTTCTATGTATGCACACATATCCGTTTTTTTTAGCTTTCTGATGTATTACTTATCTTCCTCTCAGTGATTTTACTTTTTCATTCTACCTTTCTTCTTCTTTCTCTTTACACACACGCATAAACACACACACACACAAAATAAACACACACACACGCACACACACACATATATATATATATATACACACACACACACACACACATATATATATATATATATATATATATATATATATATATATATATATATATATATATATATATGTGTACGTGAGAGGGTGTACTGAAAGGTTCTGTGAACGATTCACTTCCAAAAATTGGCAAATATAGAATTTTAGTATGGATTTAGTATGGAGTAATCTCTTATTCAGGTCATGAATTTTGCAGACACCACCATATATATATATATATATATATATATATATATATATATATATATATATATATATATATATGTGTATATATACGTGTGTATATATATACACACTCACACACATATATATATATGTATGTGTATGTATATATATATATATATATATATATATATATATACATATGTGTGTGTGTGTGTGTTCGAAGCGTGCCTTTAAGCGAAATGCTGTTCACATTCAATTCCTCGAAATTTTCATAACCGCTCAGTTTCGTTTCCAAACGTAAACAAATTAATTTTATAAAGGAAAAGATTTTATCTATTAATCCGACAGATTTTTATCAAGCAAACGGGCGACTTTGCTTGACAGGCTATGCTGCTCCGTGGCCGAGAGGGTTAAGGCACGTGTGATGTAATCGACGGTTTCCCACTGTTCAGGTTCGTGTACTGCCGGAGAACGCATATTTCTCTTTAATAAGATTTCTCGAATACTAAGGGGACGCTAGACGAAGATAAATAAATATACTGTTCAATAAATAAATAGAGCGTCTACTTAAAAACGAGTATCAATAATAATAATGTTTAAAATGATAAAAATCTTTCGAGTTGATAAATAAAATCCATTACTTTAGAAAAAATATATATGATAGAATATAATGTTAACGTATGCTATATTTATAGGGCAAAAGTACTCAATGTCCGCGATAGAGCATGTGTAGATATAAGAAGTGTGGACAGTGATATCAACACTGAATGGCTGCAGTCTGTTTCAAGGTTGAACGCAATCTTCAGTTCACCCTAAAACAAACTGCCAGTCTCTACATTTCTCATATATATATATATATATATGTGTGTGTGTGTGTGTGTGTGTGTGTGTGTGTGTGTGTGTGTGTGTGTGTGTGATCGGATGTTGTTTATGCGTTTCCAGAGTTTTCATCTGATTTCGATGATTTTTTTGTTTGATAGATAATGATAATATATATATATATATATATATATATATATATATATATATATATATATATATATATGATGTCACACATTATGAAATGGACAAAGTCCGACAATTATTTTAAGATATTTTTATGTTACAGAGCATTTACTTAAATATTTGTATCTGTAAAAAGAATGTATAAACATAAAAATGGGGGCGGGGGGAATTCGAAAGGGGGTGTCTGAAAAGGGCCGTTTTTGCGTTCTCAATCTTGGTTCAGCCTCATGCGCTGCAGCAGTTGAAGAGGCGTTTCTCTTCAGCCGTTCTGTCCTTTGATTATCATTATCAGTCTCGCGCGAAGAAGCGTTCGGATGAAAACTGTGGAAATGCATAAACAACATCCGAACATACACACACACACACACACACACACACACACATTTTGAGAATTATAGATATAGATAATATTATTGTAATAATTTAAACTGTTTATTTTATTCAAGTTTTTATGAAAGATATATATCCAAGAACAGATAATAAATAGTAAAAACTTACTGAGTGTTATAATGGACAGGAAGTAGTGGAGAGCCATTGTCACCAACAATTTGGGCAAAAAAACGCCACTGAAGAATTATCTATCAAACAAAAAAATTCATCGAAATCAGATGAAAACTCTGTAAACGCATAAACAATATCCAATCACACACACACATTTTGAGAATTCTAGATATAGATTATTTGATAATTAATAGGGGTAATTCTAAAGAGGATATAAATCCAAAGAGAATTCAATGTAAGAACTGAGCAAATATAATGTTGAAAACGGAGTCCTTAGAAATCCATCGGAAATAGTTTATTTCACGGAACCAGAGAAATTCCGAATATCTATATTTTTTTGTCTGAGTAAATTTAAATACATTTAATGTTGTAAAATCGCTTGTTCTGATGATTCGAAATCGATCTGGTTCCTTGAAATAAACTATTACCGAGGGATTTCAAAGGACTCCGTTTTCAGCATCATCTATCTATCTATCTATCTATCTATCTATCTATATATATATATATATATATATATATATATATATATATATATATATTTTTTTAAGCAACATATTTTCCCATGATTTCTCTCGAACGCTCATATCTGCTCGAAGCTTCCTCTGCAACTAAATGCTATAGCACGCCTGGCTATATATATATATATATATATATATATATATGTGTGTGTGTGTGTGTGTGTGTGTGCGCGCACAAACGTGCATGCGTCTATTAAAATATGCCATCTTTATAGTGGAAAATGTTAAGTATTTTTCTTTTTCTAATTTTGATATTTGGAAAAAAATGTTTATTAGATTGTGCTTATGGTATTTTAATAATTATTTTTGGTCATGATAAAGGTATCTTAGTAGGAATTTGTCCCATGACTGCATCTGGAAGTGTACCATTTAGTGGGCATTAATACTGCGTTCTTCAGTTACAGTTCCATCGAAGATGTCCGTTTGTTTTAGGTTTTATTTGATATCGATTCCATATCCTATTTGGAAATCTTTAACATTTCTTTTTCCTGTTTTTGTCTGTTAAAATTTCTTAGGATTACATTTAAAAAAAATTTTTTCCTTTTTTCTTTTTCTTTTTTCAGTGACTTTGCTCTCAACCCACTCTCTTTTTCTCATTGCCACAATTTTGACATCAATAATTGATTAGATAATAAACTGAATGATGATGAAAATAAAAATCGAAATATTAACAATCTACTTATACACTTTAGTTGCGGATGCCTGGATCTGGAGTAATGTCTAACAAGGTTACACTAGTTGATTATTACTACTGATTGTAATCATTACTGACTGCCTCGTACTCAATTAGATATTAAATAATCCAACCAAGTTTAAAATAAAACTACCCACCAAAACTTTCATTTTCCTTGTATCGTGCACTTTTTAAACAGATATTATTTTATTGCGTCTTCTTATGTCAAGTTAGTTAAAAATTAATGGATATCTTGTGTAGCACAGCTTCCAAAACATCTTTTTCGTCTGTACAAAATGTCTTCTACCATCTCCAACAAAATGTCTTCCACCATCTCTCCCAAAATGTTTTCCACCATCTCCAACAAAATGTCATCTCCCATCTCCGACAAAATTGCTTCCACCATCTCTAACAAAATATCTTCAACTATCTCCAAGAAAATGTCTTCTAATATCTCCGACAAAATGTCTTCCACCATCTTTAACAAAATGTCATCTCCCATCTCCGACAAAATATCTTCCACCATCTCCAACAAAATATCTTCAACCATCTCCAACAAAGTGTCATCTCCCATCTCCACCAAAACGTCTTCCACCGTTTCCGACAAAATGTCTTCCACAATCTTTAACAAAATGTCTTCAACCACCTCCAACAAAATGCCCTCATACACTTATTGAGCCATTTTTCATATCCAGGTATTGCATTAAAATCTTTTACAAAAAGATTTCGTATTTCATCAAACATCCTACTTTTGAGTTTCAAATAAACGGTCCAGAACGATTATGCTTTCATTCTACTCAAGACATGCTATTTCCAAACACGCTTTTTATTAAATATTTTATAAAATTTCCTAAGAGCTTTTAATTTAGCCTAGGAGCATTCTAGGAAGAGGCGTTTTATTACTGAACATTGTATATAATTCTAAAAAAACCCAAAAAAACCCCCAAAAAAACAATGCCAGTTAGCCCTTTTATTCCAGCTACTCTGTCTGATTGAAATCCAAATGTAATTAAACAAGTGTAATTCAATAGATATTTCAAAGACTTTATATTGATTTTGTTCGTCTCTGTTAGGCATGGGAATGTTAATATTGTTCCCCGCTACACCTCGTTTGGGGATGGATGACGTCAGATTTCCTAAATATTCCAGTTTAGTGTATTCGGGTTTTGGGGATTGCTCCGTTCTTCATTTAGGTATTATCGGTATATTTGTTAATTCTCAATCTTCTGCGTAACATATCTTCATTTCTTATTTGAGGATGATTACATCTGCACTCTTAACCTGAATTGCGTGATCCGTTTAACGGTTTACGTCACGAAGATTCTTTTTTTTATTCTTCTGTACTTCTCATTTTGCTTACGCTATTTGCTCAAAAAATCACTGTCAGAGGAACAATCCTAGTGAATCAGTTTGTTTGTTTTTATTTTATGTTTGTTCAGCTGAGTTATTTGAATGAATCTCAGATCAACCCTGTCTTCATAAAAGTTTTAACTTTCTGATGTTTTCCTTTCACCTTTGATTTGCATGCACTTTTTAAGTGGCCTTTGCGCAACCATCTTGATACGATTATCGCCCCCATTTATTTTTCTACTGAATTCGTCATAAAACAGTTTTACTTCCTATATTTCCAATACTGATCCCTTATTCGGTTGAATGGTAAAATTATAGACGTTTACATAATTTTAAGTAGATTACTTATTCCAGTCGTTTTCTGTACTTTTTGAGGTAACTCGTGGCACAAACTTATTTTTGTGTTGATCGTCTTATTTCATCTGTTCCTATAGTCTGCATTTTTTTTTCATTGTTCTGTAACCTACTTGTTTTGGTTTTTAGATAACTACTTCTCTTGATGTTGCACCTAGGCAACATTTACAGTGACTCATGTTCTCATTTTAGATTTACCTTTCACAACCACACTCATATAATTTCCTCAAATATTCTTTCAGTTTGTCTTCAGAAATGTCGCTTCATTTGTATCTCTGTCCATTTTTAAATTCTCTCTTACGGATTTCTTTATTCACCAAGTCCAGACCTTTGGGTTGTTGGCACCCCGGGCAAGCTGAACTTTGGCGCACTTAAAAGTATACTTTTAAAAAATTTTCCCAAGTTGAAAAGCTAGAATAATTAATAGTTAGAATAGTTAACTATAATAAAACAAGTAGAATAATGTGTTTATTGTAATATACAGGTAGAATAACGTGTTTATTATACAACTTAAAGAAAACATTCATTATCTTACCTAAAACATTTTTCTCGCCTTTTGATCTAAAAATCTTTTCATGGCAATATCTACACCTATCTTGGTTACAAGATCAGTTTCTATTGATAAATAGACTGCAAGTATGTTTCATAAGCTTTAATTTACTAAAGCTTCTCTTTCCGGTGGGCACAGTAATGGGTATAGTAAGTATTATTCTCAATCCAACCTAAAGATTTGGCATGACATCCTGTAAGTTATAACATATGATATGGCGGCATGAGGATGATATGATGGTGCCCTCGACTTTGATGGCGCCTCGGGTTGCCAGTACCTTGTTATTCTCTACTCGTTTTCCTAAGATATCTCATGAAAATGTTGGCTATTGAAACTATTCTTTCCTTCATCTAACTTGTGTAGTCCTCAAATTGGCGATACTAATGCGTCTTCTTCATCTTTTGACTTTTCACATATAATCTATCAACGACGATTTTTCCAGTGCAAAATTTTATGCTTTCTTAATTTGGTGCTCCGGATTTCTGAGCTTTTTCTTTTTGTACAGTTTAAGAAGTTATCCTTAATATATGACATGCGAAACTGTCCAAGTATGTATTCCTTTCAAGAAATTTCTAATGTAAAGTTTAGTTTCTAATATTCTTTTCCAACATTTCTCTCAATGCTAACCGCTTCCTGATGCATGCAAGATTCTTTTCTCTTTTGTTTTATGGTAATTTTCTGTTTGAACAGATGGAATTCTTCTATGCTTTTCACTGTTCCCTTTGTTGCTCCTGCAAAATGCACATTTCCTGATCACAAATTCTGTTCTAATATCTTATTTGAACGCATCCTATTGTATTTGGTTTTTGCACCATGGAGTAGCGACCCATGGATCACCCCAAAGAATTAGTAGCCTAGACTTTTATGATCAAATATTTTTCTCTTGTACCCCTGTGATATCTGGGTACTTTACCCGCAAACTTGTAAGACGCCATCAAATGAAACTTCGTGAAATTCTGCAGAACACGCGGCAGGACCGGGTCACAGACAACAAAGTTCTCCTCTGCACAAAGATGGAGAGTCTAGAAACCGGTCATGATTTGCCACCAATTTCGATGGGCCGCACATCTTGACCGAATGCCAGATATTCGCCTGCCCAAACAAATCCTCTTCTCGGAGCTCGCTTCTGACTATGTTGATCTCCACATTCTCGATTCAAGGAGCAGTTCGAAAACACCTTGCTGAGGACAGAAATCAATCCGGTCAATTGGGAGACGAAAGCTGCAAAAGAACCAATTGGAAAAGAGCAGTCAGTGAAAAAACAACATCCTTTGAAGACAAATAGAAGAGACAAAGGGAGTCGAAAGAAAAGCCAGAGTACTCCATCTCCTGGGCCCCCTTTACCTTAACATGTCGTGGCTACAGGCATTTCTTCAGATCCAACATAGGACTCAATTGACACAGAAGGAAATGTCAGTGATCAACCCAGTACTCAGCAACGAGTTCTGCCAACGGTGACGATTTTGTTCTTGAATTCGTTTTCGGTAAATTTTTTGAAATTATCCATAATAATGAAACAGTCTAACTTTTCTCATGGTTTTGAATAACTTTTGAATATCTTTCGTTTCATTTTTTAAAAATAGAGTTGAAGAGTATTATTGACATGATGAATTTTAATGGCGATAGCGAGTCTACCTGGAAGAAGAAAATGTTTTTTTTATTATTTTAAGTTCAGCCTGGAATTTTTAATTTTTCTACCTGGAGCATTTTAGATTACATATACTTAGATGACTACTGAGAAGAGATCCAGTTCCAAATTTAGTAGCACCTGGATTTCAAATTTAACGCAATTTTCTACTAGCATCCTAAGTTGAGAACCAATTATCCAATTTTTTTTTTTTTACTATGTAAGTTTTTTTAAAATTTATCCACGCCAAAGCTAAATTAATCTGTTTTTGTTGTTGCTGTTTTGTTTTTGCTTCGATAAATAGAATATCATTCGTTCCTCTAGTTCCTTTTCGGCATCCATTCCGTTCCTCTACAAGGATTCTTCATATTTCTAGATCTTTTCTGTAACCTGTTCAGTTTGGAGTAGCTTTATAAAAAGCAGGCATGTCATAGGTCTAGAGTTATTTGTGGATGTTGTATTTTTGCGGGAGATTTTGTATTTTTATGATTTTAGTTGTTTTTCTTTTCTTTTCGTTGTCATTGTAGGGATTTTTGTTTCTTCTGTTATTTGTTTGTTATATTTGTTTCTCGTATACGGGAGGAAATAGCTTCGTTACTGAATTTTGTTGCCTGGAGCATTTTAATATAAATTTTGTTAAGTCTTTTCGACATGTCTCTGGTTTTATTTTAGCTGTCGGTCCCTCTGTTTATTTGTTGCATTACTTTTTGTCTTCTTTCATCTTACTCCAGAAGAGATTGGTCTCTGCTTACTTGCTTGTAAAATCTGCTTTTGATTGTTTTGAAATTTTCTATTTTACCTATATTGCATTCCTTGTAGCCGCTAACAGTTCAGCTTGTTTCTGTTCGTTAAAAACTTTTGATCCATTTCCCATTATCGTTACTTTATTTTTTTGTAGTGCTTTGTTACTTTTTCTCTATTTCATCGTATAGTTCAGTCTTCGTTTATCATTTTTAGTTTCTTTTGAAATTGGCGTCTTTAGTTTATGAGGGAAAGAAATGGATGCTCAAAATTCATTGTTTAACATTCAAAACTTGCGTCAGAAACAATTTAGTCGCAAGAGAATCAAGAAAGAAAAACGTCAATAAAATCTTTTGACTCATTTAATTCAGCTTTTGCTTCCCCCCCCTTTTTTTCCTCTCTATTCAATATTACAATGCCTTTTTCATTATCCTCATTATTCTTCTTCGTTCTACAATTTATATATTTCCCAACAGAGGGCTCACGTATTCACCGCTGTAAATTGACCGACCGTTACCATTTTCAGTTCTATTTCTCCACCATATTCGAGGTTTCATACTTTTGTGGTGTCCTCCCTCTAATGAGGCTATTGTGGACTCTTCCACTTACTATAAAGTTAGTAGGAAAGTAAAGTCTCGGGGGGGGCGTGATATAGACGGAACGCTGGTCAACCGACCCCCCCCCCAAAATCGTGTAACACTCTTCTGTTGTATTTACTGTTCAATACACCATTTATCTGCAAACTCTTGTTTTGTTATTTCTTAACCAATTACGTGGTCACAACACATACAATACATATGTGCTCTCAAAAATTCTTTATTTTTTCTTGAAATCTTTCCTTTCTGTAACCTTTCTGCGAGGGGTCAGAGTGCTTCACTGATTATGAGCAGGACTGTCGCTTGCCAGTTAGAACACTGGTTCTTTTCTTTTTTTTCCTACAGAGTCGGTGTTCTTTAGCATTGTTATTATTCATTTTTCAAACTGGCGTCAGCTTCAGTTCGAAATAACAGCCAAGATCAACATCAGTGGACAGACATACACGCACGCATACGTAGACAGAGATAGTCATAATTTTGCACAGAGAAACACGCGTACCAAGTGACAAAAATATTTTAGTAGCAATGTTATGGTCATGTTCCCAGACTTTTTTCTTAAGCATTTTACCCACAAGCAATGCGGGAGTGCCACTAGCATGCAAGACGTTACAGAGAGGGGGAGCAAAAGAAGAGAGGCATGTTTGAGGAAAGGGTGAAGAGAAGGGCAACCATTCGTCCTTGCATGGAATACTGCTGCCATATATGGCTTGGTGCCCCCGCTGTTCATCTCGAGGTCCGCGACAGAATCCAGAGACGGATATGCAATGTGATGGGTCCTGATCTGGCATCTCGTCTACAGTCACTTTTTCACAGACGTGTCGTTGCTTCCCTCTGTCTTCGATGAGCTACTTTCGCTGGTTCCCAAACTGCATTAATTTAAGCGTGCTATTAGCTCGGCACCCTCTCACTGTCGAAACGATTAAATGTCGCCGTCTCTTCTACTCCAATAGCTTCTTGTCTCACACTTCCTATCTGTGGAACTCCTTTCCTTTTATTTGCTTCATTGATAGCTATGATCTTCAAATATTCAAATGTAATGTCAACTCTGTCGTTCTTAAACATAAAAAGCGCACACACGGGGCGTCTTCTGTAGAGCTTGTCTGGTACTTGTGATCTGAGTTCGTGACTAAACAAAGTTTAATATATAGACAAATAGGAGCACGCATGCACCTCTACCAACAAATACCTAAGAATTATTTATGTACTAGTAAGTACGTAAGTACGTTTACGCTTTCTCTCTTTTTTTTTTTTTCTTACTCTTCTCCTACTCTCTCTCTCTTTCTCTCTCAATAACGCCCTTTCTCTCGTTTTTTCTGTCTTTCCTATCGTTCCGTTTTTCCTTCTGTCTCTTCATCACGTCTTTCCATCTTTAATTCTGCTTGTTCTCTTTTTCCTTCAGTCTCTCTTATCGTTCTCTTTTTCCCCTCTCTCTATTATTGTTATGTCTTTCCTTCTCCTTCAATCACTTCTGTCTTTCCTTTTCGTTTTGTCTTTTCTTTCTGTTTCATATAGTTTTATCTTTCTCTCTCAGAATTACTCTTATTCCAACTTTCTCGTTTATCCACAACTACACAAACATATATGCACATTTTTATGCGAGCACATGTATTGAAATGTGCCTGTATGCGTCAGTTTCCACGTAGTTTCATCTTTTCGCACACGAGCACACACACATAGACTTAAAATCACATAAAATCGCACATTGATGCATACACACGCGCATACATTTTTCTTTCCCTACTTTTTTTTATTTTTCATCAGTTACACTCTATCTCTCTCTCTCTCTCTCTCTCTCTATCTCTCTCTCTATCACACACACACACACACACACACACACACACATGTACACAGACTGATACGTTGAAAGGTTGTTCCTTCGTCTTCCATAGTCGCCTGTGTGGTCATTGTACTCAGCTAAGCGAAACGTCGCCTGGTCATTCCGTACACCTCTCTACTGCTGCGTCTCATTGTCTCTGGAATGTGATTAAGGGATTCGAAAGCCGGAAACTGGCCTGTTGACAAGCGTCCTACAACAAAATTATGGGCTGTATCATCAGGGGCGGTCGGCCAGTTAGGGAGTTAAGCTTTGGACAACACAGCTGAAAAAAAAAAAAGGACCATATTAAATGTCTGATTTGTACCCTTCAGGGTCAAATGAAAAATTCGGTTCGGGTTGCTTTTTTTTTTTTTTTTAATTCTTGGCTTTATTTTTATTATGTATCTTTTTTTTTTTTTCATTTTTTTTTTATATCTTATGATTCTTTCTTCTCTGTCTGTCTTGGTCTCTGTCATTTTTCTACGATCTCGTTCTTAATTTCATTCACATTTAGAAAAAAATCAAAACGTTACTTACACATATATCAACGAAGACACACACATGTACAAACAAATATGTGAACACATACATACAAATACTGACGCATATACAGAAGCAAAACAAATATATATATACACCAATTCTATTTCGATGTATTTTGTCGGTTTTACTTCTTTGTTACTTCGTTTTTCCCTTTCTTCCTTTTTTTTTCTTCATTTATTTTTTTCTGTTTTTTTTTTCTCTCTCATTCTATCCCCATGTCTATTCTTTCTTTTTCTTTTCTTTCTTTTCGATTTGAGCTTTCCCTGTTTTGATTTTCTTTCTTTAGTATTTCTCGCTTTCTTTTTCTTTCATACCTTTTTCAAACATTTTACTCTTACCTTTTCCATCTCCCCTTTCCCTTTCTCTCTCCCCCCCCGTCTTTCTTCCATTAATCTTTTCTTCTTACCTTTTTCTTTTTGTTTCCTCGCTCAATGTCTTTTTTAATCTTTCATTCCTTGTTTCTCTCAACCTCTATCTTTTTTTTTTTTGCTAACTCTTTCTCTCACTAATTTTCACCTTTAATTTTCTCCTCACTATCTTGTTTCCTTACTCTCTTTTCTTTTTTTTTCCTTTCGCCCTCTGTGGCTTTCTTTCTATTTCTCTTTTATCTGTTCCTCTCTCACTGTTTTCCTTTTCTCTTTTTTCCCCCCTCTCTCTTTTCTGCTATTTCTCTTTCCTTTTCTCTACGCTTCAACATCTACTCGCTTCATGAAACCACAAACCCTCACTTTAAAGTTGTTCTCACTTGGCTATTCGTATTGTGAAGCCGAGAGAAGGAATAACAAAAGGACAATGAACTCTCTGAACAAAAAGACAGAAAAGAATGCGTACGGAAAGAAGAAAAACGCAAGAGGGTGGCGAGAACAGAACTAATGATCAGGTTAACAAGGCCATTGTCTCGTTGTGTTGATTATCATAAGAATTGTGATTGATTCATATCTGGTGCAGAGGTGAATGGGCTATGGGTGGCAGGGGAAGGCTGCTTCCCCGGGTCGGGTTAGGTGCCTTTGTTGGTACGTGAAGTAATTGAGCAGAAAATTACATATTTTGGACGCGTCAATCCACAGGCCAATATTCACTTGTGTAGACGCAAAAATAACCATTTCTGTGCGTAAGAGAGGAAAAAAAACGGGCTACTAAAGTTATGTGTGGGGTTACAGGCGCAGAAAAGACCAGTCGAAAAAGACGTGGACATTTCCACCGGAAGTAAGTACGCGTACAAGATAACCCTTAACCCTCAAATGCATCTAGACGCCCAAACACATACACAGGCTAACCACTCACTCTTGTGTTTTCGTGAGTGCCGTCAATCCTTGCTGACTACACGGGCGGAAATACTATTTTAGATATATTCACTCAGACATACGTAATGGCGTGAAAACCTGTGCAGCCCACACATAAATGTTCGTGTGTGTGTCTGTATGTGAAGAGTTACATTTGATCAAAATTATGTGTATGTGTGTGTGTGTAAGCGGATTTGTCCTCTCTGAGGAAATCCGTGCCTATCGGCCACAACGGCGCTGACCTTTTTCATTTTTCATTTCCATCCTTTTTTTTCTTTATTCGTTTTTAATCTTTTCTCTTTTGGCATTCTCTTTCACCACATACCTCCTCATTTGACGCAGACATCAGGAGACGCCTACAAAACCTGATTGATATATCATGGATAGTAGTCTGTGTTCAAGCTGGCATGCGATCACCGAAGTTAAGCAACATTGAGCCTGGTCAGTACATAAATGCTTGACTGCTTGGGAATACCAGGTGCAATAAGCTTGGGTGTGCGGGTGGTGTAATGGATAAAGGTTCAGAATTTTTAATTGGAGAGCCAGTTTCTTATTTCAGTCTAGTTCGCTGTATTCACTTACGTGCAAATACCTTTGGGGGAGTTATTAATCCACGTCATCTCTCTCCTGCTATGGGCTAATTAGTAAAACGTGTATCATTGAACCATTATCATCTCCAAAATAAAAAATTCTTACTATCTTCAAATATTTTTGGGTTTTAAATAGCCCTCAAAAGGGTTGATAAGCCGTAGAACATGAATGAATGAATGAATCAATATGTAAGCTGAGATAAAAGTCAAGAATTAAAATATTTTTCAAGGCAGATAGACCTTTCTAATTGAAAGATTGTCGCAACATAATCTTATACATTTAAAAATAGTCAAAATGAACTGGGACACGTTTATTACTTCTAAATGTATTTTTGCCAATAAGATTGAAATGAAAACCACTTTCTTTATGCCAGGATAATAATTCAGTTAAAAATAAAAAGCACATCATAATTTCAAATGCGGATAATATTTAATAATTTCGAATTGAAAATTTGAAATAATTCATTTTTAGTTTCCATAATAATTATTATTATTGTCATTTTGTCTTACCCAAAGTGAATACGAGCCAATGGACAGGATTTTTCGTCTTGTTCTAATCTATACATTGCCTGCATGCTTTCTATCGATATACTTCAAACCACTTACGTGGTTCATCGATAGTTGCAATGGAGTCGGTTGCGGGCGGAGAGCTGAAAGAGAAAGACTGCTTTCGATAAGGAAAACTCCGTGGTCTGGAAATAATCACGTAGTAATGGAGTAATTTCTGGATTTTTTTTCTGTTTTGTTTTTTAGAAAAATCATTGGACCCAAAATATTTGCAATACAAAACGGGTTTTCGAATGATCGTCTACTTTCGTTCTTTCTCTCCTTGTCTGAGAGTTTTTAACTTTCTTTCTTTTTTTTTTTTCACAGCCTGTCAGTTCTGTTACTATCTGGACTCACTTGTCTATTCTATCTCAGCACCTCGATCGACTATCGACTGACCCTTGACTACTGGTTTTGACTGACCGTAAGCGCTTGGACGATCCTGAATGTATTGAAAAAGTTTTCTTTTGTCTTGTCAGAACTAATTACGCACGCCCATCAGTCAAAAAATAAAATACTCCCAGCTTTCTAGAAGGTTCTGTTCTCCGACCAATCAAAGCATATCTCGCTTTGAACTATAAATTTGTTACTAGGGCCAAAAATAAACATTCGTGACCTAAAAGAATCTTTAACTAGGCGTCTGTCAAACTGGAATCCTATTTCCTATTGGCTATAAAAAAATGTTTTCCCTCGTGACCAATTTCTACACAGTCACTTCGCAAGTGATTTGGGATTCATTCTGATGCTAGAAGGTATATCTTTTGTTATGCTGAGCCATTAGTATTTGCGGCATAAACATGGCAATGGTTCGATACCAAGTCGTACGCTCGTATCTTTGGGGTTATGGAGCGGTACATCTGATTCTCAATATCCTGAAACCAACGTTAAAATGGGTGAATTTAGATATCTATATTACATAACGTTGAAATTATCATGCTATAATTCTTCATGTACTTCAGTTTGTTAATCTGTTAGTTCGAACGTGTGTTACGCTATGTCATTATATCGGATAAATAATGGAAAATTACGTTTTGATTGCGAGGAAAGACGGAAGGAAAAGACATATCAGGGACGCTGTTTGATTTTAGTGAGGAAAAGAAAGCTTACATAATAGGAAGGAAGGAAGTGATAATGCTCGTATTCGTTTAACGTCTGTGTCGGTGAAATGAAAAATCTTATCAATATTGAATTTATTTGTATCCTCTGAGTTCTTTAAGTAATGACATGCATTCACATTTATTATTGTTATTGCAATATTTTGCAAAAGTTATTAAACTTAAATATTTAAAGATGCAATAAAGGAATTTCTACTGGTATTTTATAAAGGATGTTTCATTAAGACAGATCAAAGTCAGCAGTAAATAAATCAGTGTTATTGGGGAAAATTTATTTATTTCTCTATTGGATCATATTATTTAAGTCATGGCAATTATGTGTGAAAAATAATATCGCTAAAATGTCCGCCAAGCCTTCGGCGGTGCACCTCCACTCGATGGTCAAAATTTTTGATGACGACGCTCCATAGATGATCATCGATTTCACCAATATGTCTTATTATCTCATCCTTAAGCTGTTGAATTTTTGTTGGCTTTTTGGTATAGACCTTACTTTTGAGATGACCCCAAAGGAAGAAATCTAAAGGCGTCAAGTTGCACAATTATGGTGGCCAATTGACTTCGCTTTTTCTAGAGATGATGCGACCTGGGAACTTCTCATTGCATTTCTATTTAAACGTTCATTTTCGTAATAGGCTTCTATAACTTTAACTTGTTCTTTGATTGTTAATCTTTCCATGGTTGAAATTGCCAAAGACTTAAGTTGTTAAATCTGAAAGAAAAAGAAAATTTATTAGACGTTTAAACTTAATTCACATGTAAAATCAGTCTAAATTATTGGAATACCCTTTAGTAGTATAATTCGCAAGGATCTTATTCAATTATGAAAGTAAAATTTCATCAGAAAATTGAAATATTGATTGATTGATTCGTTTTCTACGGTTTATGAACCCTTTGCAGGTTATTTAAAGCCAGAAAAAAATTACTTTTTAAGAATTTGTTTTTAGATAATAATTATTTAGTGATACATGCCTTAATAATTAACCCACATCTTGGGGAGAGAAGAGATTGATTCATACCTTTCTCAAAACTATTTGTGCGTAAGTCAATATAACGACCCCGATTGTAATTGGAATTTGGCTCTTCGATTTGTAATTCCGAGCCGTTATCCATTACATTAGCCACATATCAAAGCTTACAGCACCTGGTATTCCAAGTGGTCACCTTCATAGCTACTGATCAGAATCAACGTTGTTTAAATTTGTGAACCGGTGTAAAATGAAATCGGAAAACTGTGAAATGTTCCCGTATGACGTTTTATATAATATCCAGATTCTACATCCTGGTGCAAATTAATTGAAGCAAAACGAATAATTCCGCTCTTATTTACTTTTTCTCATATTCTCCAATGAAACATGACCAAGTGCACATGTTAGTACTTCGTATGTCCATTCCACGAAGTTGTTCCTTGCAGATTGACCAGAGATTCTCGATTGGATTTAAATCATGAGAAGTTCCGGGCCAATCTATAGTACTTTGATTTGCTCACTGGTAAGACTTGTCGGTGTGTTCGTGCAGCGTTACAATTTTCGTACACTTCCTTTGAGTAACGTCCACCGCAGACAATGGCCGTGGGACAACTAATCGAAAGTCGAGACAGTAGTGTCTAGGCGTGATAAAAATCTGATGCAATTAAAGATGACGCAATATTTTTCAAGGCCAAAACAAATTTCATCATACACCTCGAAAATAGATTCATGTTACTGCACACCACTTCAAATGACCTAATCAGAGGGAAAAAAAAGAAATCGATTACGCCCTGTCACTTTGTACGGTGAAAGAAAGGAAACTAATGCGGTTGTTTCAATTAATTTGCACAAAGGTGTACATATTCTTACTCGTTGCTTTTATTACTGATTACAAAGATAAACTCTTTTTGAGATCAAGTCTATTCGTCACGCATCAAAGGAGATGCACTTGTAGGCACATGCGCACACGGTTACATGAAAAGCCTATTGTAGAGGAAGAGTTAGGAAGGTATAGAAAGTTCTCAAAACTTGTGATCCCGTTCCGGACATTTGTGTAGAAAGTACCCAAATCTTGTCCTGTTCCAGATATTTTTGTGGGGTGTTCCCAACACATGTTGTCCTATTCTGGACATTTATATTGGGAGTACCCAAAACTTGCCCTATTCTGCACATTTAAATAAAAAGTTCCCAAAACTTGTAAGCCTGTTCCAGACATTTGGGTAGGGAGTACCCAAAATGTTTGGTCTTGTTCCGTACATTTCTTAAGTTAGTAACCAAAACATGTGGTTCTGTTTCGGGCATTTGTGTAAGAGGTACCCAAAAATTGTGGCCTCATTTCTGGCCCATGCTTAGTAAAGAATTAAAGACATTCTACAAATATCCTACTATAGGCAACCACTACAGAGATTTACTTACTTATCTAAAGTAGTTTTTTTTTAATGAATTTCATTAAATCCAACCATATTTTCTTAAACTGTTAAACTTATATCAACCGGCCTGGATCGAGAAATCCTACTAAAAGAAATATGCTTCTTGACATGTATCATTCGTCTAGTTCCTTTTTTTATCAGGAAAAGCACTCCTACATCTGAAGTGTGCCGTTTCCAAGTAGGCCATGGAAGACATGATAAAGTAAGTCTCAATAACCTACTTAAGAAATGCACATCTCTCGTTATGACTTCTTGAGTCTATATCTGCTAGCTTCATTTTTGTACCCTAAAGCTAAAAAAAAAAAGGGAATTTGTAAATTATTTTTTAATCCGACATATGAATATTAGTTTTAAGGAGAAAACTTGTTTAGTTGGACATCATTGTTTTATTTTTAAATAGTCAAATCAATATCAATCGGCCTATACTATGTTTCTTTAGTAGGACTCCCTGATCTAGTCCGGTTGATATTAATGTCACTGTTTAAAAAAAATTTTAAAATGGAATCAGAGACGTCAACTTAAATACATGTGCCCACTAAAAATAACATTTATAGTGATTAGAAATAGCTTTGTCTGTAAAAATGATTCATTGTATTTCTACAGGATACAAATGAACACTTTCGTTTTCTTCCTTTCCTTTCATGACTCAGATTCTTCTCTTTCATACATCATTTATTTTTCATTTATTAATCGGACACATTTTATTTTATTGCTTAAGATTTATTTTTATGGTTACCCATATTTAAGTAGATGTTCGATTTTTAATTATTTATTAAACATTGTGCATATTTTTTTTGTTATATACCATACCTATGAACACTAATGGGTCTGTCCCAGTCCTCACAAATACGTTGGACACTATTGTAAGTGGGGATAATATGCTGTCTAAGTAGTCCAAACACTAGCAGTTGTTTACCTACTTCAAGCCGATGGCGAGTATTGTATTTTGTTGATGTTATAAAGATTACCATTTCATTTCCAATCTCCGTTTTGGTTATTCCTCATTCAGTAATAAGATTTCTCGAATATTCAGGCCGCTAGATGGAAATATATATATATATATATATATATATATATAATATAAATAAATAAATAAAGACAGGCCATCTACTCAAATATGGGTATCCATTAAAAATAACGTTGAAGCAATAGATAATTCATGAATTGCTTCTACCTCTTTTTCGATCTTTGTCCCCACTTACGGTGAAATGCATATCGAAGGCAGTGGTTCTCGTTCGAACACCGCAGTTAATCAGTGCCAAGCCTGATCAGTACGTAGTACTCTCGGGAACACCGGGTACTGTAAGCGCGCGAACTCTTGCAATCTGAAATAAGTTTAGGCTTTAAATAACCCACAAAGGGTTGATAACCCAGAAAAAATAAAAAAAAATCAATAAAACATCATTTGTTGTTTACTCTTTCTTAATTCTTTTCCATTCATCGTGTCTTTTTCTATATACATCCACTAATTCCTGTCATTGCCTCAAGATATCATTAAAAAATTACATGAAGTTTTCAACTGCAGATTCGATTTCAGTACTCAGCTCCAGCAGACACCACCGTCCCCAACAACCTACCATCTCCACCACCACCGCCAACAACTCCATACCACCCGAACTGCCACCTTTGCTTCCTTCCACCTGATTCTCTGTTGTTCCTGTCCACTCAGTAACCACATTCCCCATTACTTTGATCAACGCTGCAGCTACTTATTATTTCGAGGTCTGTTAATATCAAAAAATACAAACATGATTTGACTGTCATACGCGTTTGAATTTCATAGCCTTATACAGAGTTTGTGCTTTAAAAAAACCCAAAAAACAACTTGACGACAATCAAGTATTCGAGCCCCCCTCCTAAACCAAACAAAAATTTGTCAAGTGTATTTAAGACTTTTTATACACATTACGTAAAGTACCATTCGTCCATGCTTGGCATATTGCTGCCACATATAGTCTGATGATATACATTTAGAGATCCTTGATAAAATCCAGAAAAGAATCTGCAATGTTATGGTCTTCACCTGGCATCTTCAGTCGCTTTCCCACCGCCATAATGTAGCTTCCCTCTGCCTTTTCTATAAATCCATTCATGGTAATTGTTCTGATGACATCTAGATTACATGAATTAAACGCAGTACTAGATTAGCGGCATGATCTCATTCTTTCACATTTGAAATGGATGTAACCGCAAGTTCTATGCTAACAGTTTCTTTTCTCGCATTTATCGCCTGTGGAACTCTCTTTCGGCTTCTTGCTTTCCAGTCAACTTTGATCTTCAAAAATGTAAATGCAATGTCAATCGTTTTCTTCTGCCTATAGTTCTTTTATTATTCTCATACCTCATTAAATTTATTCTTATATTCTTTCACAGTCAGTAACCCATGAGTGTTAGTGGCTGTGTTGCTTTGCTTGGTGTGAAATGATAAAAAAAAACTTAAAAGAATTGTTCTTCTATATTCAAGAATGTCAAAATAATTAACCATTGTTTAAACTGATTGGTTTGGTTTGTTTTGTTTTACGGCAAATCAACCTCAATGGGGCATTTAATGCCGACAACTTTTTGTTTTCTGGTAATATTTTTGTTTTGTCAAAAATCTATTTCTGGAAATATTTTTTTCCTTAAAATTGTATAGCTGGTAATATAATTATCAAAAAGAGGACAATAGTCCGAATACTGTAAATAGTGTACATAATACCTCATCTCAGAAATATAGACAGACACTAGCATTTGATTGTCTAATTTATCAACGAATGATCTTCGGTCGACGTGAACTAAGTTTCATCTGACAAAATAGATACGAGAATATAAGACTGAATCCGAATATAATTCTCCAACAATCATTTGAGAAGTTGACCTTTTGATTACGGCTCAATTGTGGTTGACTTTATCCCTTTTACTTAAGGGTTTTGCATCCTGAGTAGAAGTTTATGAGATAGCAATGAAATACAAATCCAGATTTCTTTTATTTGAGTTGAAACATTGAAAATTTCCATTACGTCTAAACTAAGGAGAGCAATCTCGAGTGACTTCCATTGATCAATTACCTACAATCTGCTCGTTAAGTAGGCGTACGTTCATTGGTTCAAATGTCACAAGCGCCGATACATGTATACAAGCCAGCGTTTTAAGACCATATTTTTTTTTAGGTTAAAAATTACAGGTCAACACAAACGTGGATAACAGATTGATTAGAGTTTCCGATATAAGAAGTATTCATCAGTTATCCCCTATAAACGACGAACTTATAAAATTCAGCGGATGACGCTCATTAACTTAATCTTTTCTCTTGAATAGACTAGGAGTCTCACTTAACAAGGCGGGGGTCGTTTTTAAATTTCACAAAAATATTAATAAGCGTGATATTCAAATAAAAGCGTGTTTCTCTTTTCCAGAAGACATAAAGATAATTTTTTAAATCTTTTTTTTTTTTTTTCACAATGTTGTTCACTCTGTACAAAGCCCAAGAGATACACGAGGTAGAGGGTTACAGAGTAAGAGCTACGGTTTATCGCGATATGTAGGGAATATGACGGTTGATACTAAACTTGCACAGGGTAGGATTGTAGTGATCAGGGATACACCCCTTTTAGTTCTATAATAGAGCGGTTTGGGTGAAGAAGCTGCTCGGGTGGAACTTACATCTTACCAATGGAATACGAAGGGAATGAAGGTGGTTCGCTACGAATATGTCTAGCCAGTTCCTCCCCCTCTTTCACTGAACTCTTAAAGCTAGGTCAGGTGGGAGATCAGATTCAAAGCACAGTTTGGGAAGTGCGCCTATCTACACTTCTATCATCAGCATAGATACTCACAAATGATCGTAGGTTTGAACCGAGAATAGAACCTTAGGGACGCCTGCGTTGTTCGTTTGGGTTCTCGCATGCATGACAGGCCGTTTAACAAGGACGGTCTTGATAATTGGGAAAACTCTTCTCGTGATTCCATAGCTAGAGAGCTTATATAGTAACCTTTTATGCTCTACCTCGTTAAAAGGCTTTTAAAATATCTATTGGGATCATCCTTGAGATGTATTTGTAGTATAGTGTCTCAACTGTGGTTGGAACTTTAATACATATGAAAGATCAATAAACATTTATTTTTCACATGCATACCCATAATAAGCATAATTATCCTCGTTTATACAGGAGGCAAAAGGACAACAGGCTAATTTACCAACCAACAGTGTCTTGCATCAAAGCTTTTTTTAGCAGAGTCCAGCTTCTCATGTATGGCAACCTAGAAATCATAAATCTGTTGAGCGATATCGGAAATATACGCCACGACTATCAATCATCAAATAACAATAAATGGTTTCTCAGCCGGAGGATCCATGCATCCTTCCGGTTAATAAATTAGTCATTAGAAAATAAATATTTAACATTTTTCAACCAATGGGTCGTGTTCCTGCCGATAATTAAAAACAAACATGCTCTCTGATACATTTGAAGTGTATTTAAGCAAAGCTTCCAATCCAGACAAACCAGTAATGATATAGAGATGGAAACATGCGACATCTGTTCACGACAACGGCTTCAAACAGATTCCATTACTCATTCATCTGTCTTTCTCGCCAAGCTACGTGACACTTACACTCTTCTTCATCAAGTTACATGACACTTACGCTATTCCTTACCAAATTACGTGGCACTTACACTCTTCCTTATCAGGTTACATGATATTTAAACTCATCCTCACCACGTTACTTCATATTTACATTCTTCCCCAACAAGTTACGTGATATTTACATACTTCCTCTCCAAGCTACGTGAAACTTAAGCTCTTCCTCACCAAGCTAAGTGCCATTTACATTTTCTTCTTCACTTTCTCCCTTGCTTCTTTTTCACGTATACATGCGAGCAAATCACATTTCTTTTCATCTCACTAAACAATTACAGGCAAGGAGCTTTAACAAGATATTTAACTCTCATAAAAACACGAGAATAAAAATATTTTATATTTTTATATTTAAACAGCTTTCTCACCTTTTTTGTTGTGGGTTGATTCAAATCAGTAACTAATATAGGGAAACTAATTAAAACCACTTTTGATTCTCACACAGTATGAACCACAGCAAAACTATATTACTATATGTATCAATAAATAATGTTCCGTAGCAGATGACCGCTATCACTTTTGGCAAGTTAAATCTAGCCCATTATAGCAAACCGAAATTAGTTTAATACATTTTATGTTATTATTTACACTATGTACATTACTCGGACTGTTTTCCTCATCTTTATTGCCATATTCACAACGTTTAGGCCGTTGTATGCTCCGGCCTTCTGTAAATTTCGAATCGAACCCTTTATTTAGTCCACAAGGACACATGGCCCAGTGGATAAAAGCGTTGGTGGATAGATCTAGAAGTGACGTGACACAAAGAGTTCAATCCCTGGCCACACCAGAGCGAAAAAGAGTTATCAAGGGGAATTAACTAAGAACTGAGATATCAAAGGCATGACACTTGGGATTAGAACAATCTTCTCCCGTGGACTTAAACACGATGTAAATAGTTAGAAATATAAACAGATGTTATTCTATGATAGCAGATGATAAATTTTAGGGAGTTTTCTCAAAACCTGTTTCAAATGCTTTCAAGTATAGTTCTATGTGAGGCTTAATTCTTCAAATTCTAGAGGTCATTACTTCTTCTTCGACGAGTCGTGACCATTCAGGACGTGGGCGATCATGCCTCTCCACAATTTTATATCCTTTTTTTAACCTCGAAGCAATAATTGTTTCCTTATTATTGCTCTCAGACCATGTTATGCCATTTATCCAGTTCCCATTCCAGTCAAGTTTCGTAACATTCACTTTCGTTCAAATTTTCTTTGCAGAATGTATGATTCCATGAATACCCCATGTAAAGCAGACTAGGTTCGTCATCCTTGTTTGGCAAACAGTCTAGATGAAAGCCAACTCTAAATGCAAAACCATATGTTGACCTGGTTAAGTACCGGTCGGCCTTGTAGCTCATAGTCAGTCAGTCAGTCATTCTTAAAGCAGCTCGTTAGGGAGGTAACCTGTAGTTTCCATCTGCACGATCAGTACACGAGCCAATGTTCAACCAACAACCAAGAGACATATATATGAGTATATAGTATATTGAAACACTAGACTGAGGTTGATAACTGATTCGAAATTTGGTTTCTAAGCCATCTCCTTTCCTTAAAATTTTTAATTATTTTTCACCCAATACAAGGCCCCAAAACCACTCAAGGTATAGGTTACTGAATAAGGTTGTTGTACGAACGTATGAGGGGGGGGATATGAGTTTATGAGGATATGTAGGAATGATTACGTGTGGACCCTAGACTTGAAGAGGATAAGAATGTAGCGACCAGGGAAGTATCCACCCAGGAGTCTGAATGAGGTTGTAGTATGAACATGAGAGGAGGAGGCAAGAAGTGCAGTTTATGAGGATATGTAGGAATGATTACGGTAGACCCTAGACTTGAAGAGGTTAAGAGTGTAACGATCAGGGAAGCATCCACTCGGGAGTCTGAATGAGGTTGTGGTATGAACATGAGAGGAGGAGGTAAGAAGTGCAGTTTATGCGGACGTATGGAAAAGATAGCAGTTGACCCTAGACTTGAAGAGGTTAAGATTGTAGTGATTGGAGAAACGTCCTCTTGGGACTTAGTCCCACAAATTAGCAGTTCTTGGGAAGAAGCTGTCCGAGTGGAATTTCTTTCTTACGAATGTAATACGAAAAGAATGGCAATGATTCGTCCAAGTGTAGTTACGTGGCAGGTCTTAGCTGTGAAAGTCCGAACTGGTGGGACTGATGAATATAGCTCGTCAGAACATTTGCCATGGCAGTAGCTAGACACTTTTGAACTCGAGCAAGACTGGAAAGTGAAGACTGGGCAGAAATTGCTGGCTCATAGTATTTTGACACAGGCAGCAAATAAGATTCTTCGGAGGAGACTGAATCTGCAGTTGTTTTTTTTAAGTTCATTTTGTTTGACTCTCGACTTTGAATTTGAATATTGATTCGTTGCTTAATTAACTTCATACTCATCACCGACGCTAATCAAAAAGGTAGAATTTGCAAAGCATATTTTAAACGCAGGGCCTCTTTTCCAGCTCAAGGATTGGAACAGTACCACATGTTGCAATGTGTCAGATCAATCCATGTCCTGCTCTTTTATCCATAAGTCGTCCTGAATAAATTCGTTAATGTTGTCTTTACGAAAACCGACCACTTACCAGTATTGTATACCTGAACAAGAAATGTTTATAACACTCTTGGACTGTTTCTTTTGCACCTTTTGAAAATGATTTTTTTAGTGCCATGTCGCATTTAGACAATCATGGCTCTCCACAATTTCCTTTTATTTAATTGCTATGTTTTTTTTGGGGGGATTGACGGTGGGATAGTTTCCGTTGCTTCCTCCGCTGTTTAGAATTCAGAGATGTTCTTTCGTTAGACTTGTTGCTACCCAAGCCGAGGTAAGCCTAGTTTATCCTGCTATAACTTGGGAGGTAGGAAGCAATGGATTTATATCTCTTCCATTGGTATTAATGCAAAATGAACACAACAGACTAAGCCAGGAAATGAACTCGGTTCGGCGATTCCACATTTGGTGACTATTATCGTTACGCTACTTTCATATTCTTGTAAAATATAACAAATACGATAGTTATATAATAATGAATCAATAGATTTCATAAAAATATGAAGCAAATCGCAAGAACGGTGAGGATTTTTTTGCTCAATACAATATTTTTCATGTTGACATGATGTGAAATTATAAATATTGTCGGAAGAGAGTGGCCTAACTCGCCAGATCTTGACTCTTATATGGATGTCATTCACGCAAAACTCCTTCAGAAATATCGAAACGTTTATTATGTTGACGCCGCTTTTACTCTATACACCTTTCACGCCTCGCCAATGTTTATTATGAAGATTATAAAAATATGTGAGCTAAGTACAATGTGACATTTATTATTTAGAGTTTTATAAAGATTTATTATTTATCATTTCATAAAGAAATAAATTTAAAAAGATTTTTTTTATTCTAAACATTATAAAAAATATTAAAAATTATCACAATATAATAACAAACTACAAGCAGACATTATCTATGAATTATATAAGTAGAAAATTCAAATAAACATAATTTTCCAGAATTATATATTTTCAAATTATTTTATTATCTTCTTGTTTTAATTTTCTAATTTATTTTATAATCGTGATCTCGGATCGCCGCATTGCCAATCGATTCGAACTTTATAAAATGGTAAATAGTAAAGATATCATTACAGTTGGTCCACATATTTCTTTTAGTAAATGTTTATTAAGTTATGAATAAAAGAAAATGAGATTTGTACAACCACTTTCTCGGTTCAGTGGTTAAAACTGGCCTCGAATGAATGAAACCTGTAGGTTTTTGCGAGAACCAACCCTCTTCCTACCTCCTGCAATAGCGCTACAGAAACACACACACAAAAAAAGAGCTGCCCCAAATAACAGAAATCGCATGACTTGTGGACTATCAACAACAGCAATAACTAAAATAGATAGCATATGTGACTCAAAAAGAAAATAATTATATAGACGTTCCACTCTACTTCAAACAAAAGGTTAGAAAGGAAATTCCTCCCCTCAGTACTTGAAAGACCAATGACAGCAAATTTAATTGAGAAGCCTATTTTCCCTTAAAGATAATTTTACGAGAAATATTTTATAAGTTTCAACCAACAGCAATGAATGCTGAATGTTTCCTTATAGAGAAACAGCAAATATTACCATTACCATTAGAACTGAGGAGAACAGATACTACAATTTGATCCCAGCTGAATTCTCAGGGAGTGAAGAAGGTGTCACAAGTGGCACTGGCTGCTCGGACAACGAATGCTGATTGTTTCCTTATAGGGAAACAGCAAATATTGCCATTACCATTAGAACTGAGGAGAACAGATACTACAATTTGATCCCAGCTGAATTCTCAGGAAAAGAAGGTGTCAAAAGTAAAATGATTGTTTCCTTATAGGGAAACAGCAAATATTAACCCGTCCTGGGTATGACGATAAACTACATCCACGTCCTGGGTAAGACGATAAACTACGTCCGACAGGAAGGCCTCTGATCAGGGGGTTTTGAAGAGTGTGGGATCGCCTCTTAATTTCTGGTGTTCCCAGATCCACACTGACCCGAGGTGGTAGCACCTGTTAGGGTCCCAGTTATGGGCAAATAGTTAACCCCCAAAATGGGGTCAAAACACTATGAAAGTGTAAAAATACCAGAAATACTTTGTAAAAAGAAAATTATTACCAGCAATAAATTTTTGAAGACAACAATTAATACCGGCAATACATTATTACCAGAAATATATTTTTGAAGAAAAAATATTACCAAAAATAGATTTTTGATGGAAATAATATTACCAGCAACAAAAATTTTGTCGGTATTAAATGATGTTGATGCCGTAAAACAAAACAGACCAAACTAATATTGCCATTACTTATTGAAGTGTTTGAAGTAATGTCACATGTAAATTTCACATGAAGTAATGCCACATGTAGACCTATTTTGATCATCATTTCACGCATTAATACAGAGACACTCATGGACGAAGTCATCAAGTTCGAACTTCTAAATATTGTATCGGAATGCTTATAAAATAAGCTTTAAATTCACAACATTTCTGAAAGTTGCGATGGTATAAATGGCATCCCCGAATATTCACTGTGGTCATCAATGACTATTGTCAGCTTCTTGGATTCTGTTGTCGTTGCATCACTCAATCAATAAGTTCTTGATCACACTTCCAGGAATCAGTTTGTCAAAGAAAGAATGGAATTAGTTGAGAAGAGAAAAAGCCGACAAGAAAGGCCGCTGTCAAGCCAGTTGGACTAGATGAAGAAGAATGGTAACGGATTAAAGACAGAGGAATATCGTGGAAGTAAAGACACACAAGTAAGAAGAATAAAGACAATTCTAGTTAAAAGAGGGAAAGAAGGGAAAATCAAAATGAATAGAAGAGTGTAGACTGCGATTATTGGCAACAAAAGCATCAAGGAGGAACAGAGGCGAAAGAAAACAAAACGAAAGAAAGAAAAACAATGAACGGGCAAATAACGAAATAAATGAATTTAAAAAAAAAAATACGAATTAAGTAAATAAAAAAATTTCTGTAAAAAATTGCAGAAACAAGAAATAACATAGAAAACAAAAAACAATGAGAAAAGAAGTGATATTTTAAAAGAATTATAACCGCATTTTCGTTTTTTCTTATTATTTGTGTTTTTCTGGTTGCAGTTTTAGATGAGACATCGTCTGGAATGGAGAAGAATTGGATCAACAAAAATGTACGGACGCATCAACACATGTTTCGTAATAATTCTCTCGTGATACTGAAAGGCACATCCATTAATTTATAATTATCTACGAGAGGGGGGGTCACTTTAACTTTTACGAATATATGACATACTTCTGGATTCGTAGGCAGCGTAAAGGCTATTGGTGAGAAAATCTTAAATTTCGTTCACGTTGACTAATGTTCTTAGAAAAGATATAAACCCATCTTCCTCAAACGATGTGTTAAATAGCAGGACAGACTGAGCTCTTTAGCCTTTATAGGGTGACCTGCATAAAAAAAATATCCTTAAAAGGGTTGACTTCCATGAGGCTATCAAGCTTCACACACAGCCGTTGTTGCTCCAGTTGCAGTACAGTCGGTATTCCAATGATTCTAATGATTGGGATACCAACTGTTCTGTACTGTAAGGCTTACAGGATTTAGTGTTTTTTTTATCTCTAGCGGTTCGTCTTGAATGTAGACAGTTTTTGCTTCATAGAATTTACATCCATCCAAGCAGAAGGAAGACAGGGAAAGTTTTTTATTGCGGGGGGGGGTTGTTTTAGAGAAAATAGTAACAAAAAGTAAACATTTACTTAACATCATAAAGTGGCAGTTGAAATTTCTGGGGAACTTATTGAGGAAGGAAGGCTTGGAAAATCTGTTACACACAGGACAAAGAGCAACAGGGAAAGAGAGGCAGGAAAAACAACACATAACATATTTGAAGAGCTTGAGAAAGTGGATGGCGGAATGGGGTTTAGAAATAATAAAAAGACTTTGTATTTAGCGTTGCAAGGGACAGGAAATTGTGGAGAGCTATGGCCGCCTAAGTTCTGATCGGTCCTTATCGAAGGAATATGTTGGTAAAGCAGTCCCTATAAAAATAATGTTTTAAGAAACTGTTTCTAATGGGAAAAGGTCTATTGATAGAATTTGATGAAACAACATTAACTTTTCGCTATGCCATCTCGCCTTTATGAAATTAATTATTCTCTCTCCCTTTTTTGTCATATTTCCTAACATTTAGTAATCCCTTGCGTCATAATGGCTTTATTCCTTTGCTTGGGGTGAAATGATTAAAAAAAATATGGCGTTTGGGAAGTTCGAAACGAATAACTATATCAAGTTATTAGTGTTCCCCAACAGAATAAAGTGGCAAAACAATTCTCATTAAACGAATACGATAGATCAGTTATAATCGAAAGAATAAATCGAATAACCAGCTTTCCTCCAAAGAATGTGAGAGTTCACATTTGGAAAGAAATCAGTGGCAGCACATTTTAACTTCGAAATAATATAGTGGTTAATCAGGTAGATAGGAAAAGTTTGGTTCTAATCAAAAGAATGAGGTGACTATCTAAAGAATATAATGAAACAGTAGCTTTCATCATAGGATTTATGTAACAGACACATTCTAATGGGAAGGATTTGATAAAAAATGGTTCTAATTGAAAGAATGCAGAGATTATCAAGTTCTTGTCGTGAGAATATGATTCCTATCTAAAGACTATATTGGAGTTTGCACGGAAAAAATGCGGAAAGAGTAGTTTGTATTGGAAGAATATGGCGACAGAGCAGACAATCAATGAATATGTCTGGTGACGAGTTCCTATGCAAAGAATATGGTTGGCATCGAAGAAATATGGGCATCGACAATTTCAAACACAAGTTACAAAACAAAATACAGTGATTGATATCACGATTTATCATCGACAAAAACATATTCGTTTGATATTATACTGGATATTTTATTCCACAGCTTAGTTTTAAACTGGCGGACTGTTAAAAATGAGTATTTTCCCGAAGAAACCTCAAGTGCTAAGTGTATAAAATACTTTTCTACTGAATCGATGAAGACAAGTGACATGCAAAAAATGTTTTCATGTAGGAACCATTGGTGGCTCAAACCTCTTTACATCCCACCTTCTTGCTATATATGTCAGCATGTAAAATAGGGCAGGTTGATTTTTTCACTTCTTTTAGAAAATCAATATTGTACTCGGTGTGAAATCAGGGGTTTTATGTGATAAGTAATGACACCAAAAATTCGGACTATCTTTATTTCTGAAATGAAAATTACAACTTTCTAAAAAGTAACTTTTCTTATTTTTTTTTTTTGCCAAATTCTTCAAATGACATCGTCAAAAACTATTTTCATCTGTCAATTGTCGCTCTGTAGATAGTAGACAGGCCACAATATATGACATAGTTTAAATTACTCGAAATCGAAACGAACCTTTAACTTTGAATACTGTATCGACATTAAAAAGACACTTTTATTTCAATACAGCCTATATAGGCTTATCGCCTACAGTAGACACGTCACAAAAGCGCTGCCCCCATAAAAGTGCCACCCGGGGCAAACCACCCACTCCATCCCACTTTAGTTACGCCACTGCTATATATATATATATATATATATATATATATATATATATAGATAGATAGATAGATAGATAGATAATATTAATGGTAAATATACATACATATGCAAAAATATATAAATACTCATACATGTATATTTTTTAATAAAAATTCCAAGAGGAATATATATATATATATACAGAGAGTGAGAGAGAGGATGGAGAGAGATGTCATTTGTGTATGTGTGCTTGTGTGTGTGTATTTGTGTTTGTGTGTGTGTGTGCGCGCGTGTGTGTTTGTCTGTGTTTGTGTGTGTGTGTGTGTTCTTACATTTTTTCCTTATAGAGACTAAGAAAATCTAGAAACTGTCCGTTGGGGTTATTATCTCAAGCGCTTTCGCCCAATTCATTAATTATTTTCAAGCTGTTCTTTGTTAATATATTTTTCTTTCCTTCTATTCTAACCTGTGTTGTGTAATAGTAGTAGTAGTAATAGTAGTAGTAGTAATAGTAGTAGTAGTAATAGTAGTAGTAGTAATCAGTGAGTTATGTGCCATGCATAATACACTCTTAGGCGATCATATATCTTTCGATACATGACAGACCAGGCAGAATTTTTCTTTGCAGTAGATTGCCATTTTTTTTCTGCGGTAGACCAGTTGCCATCCAATGCTGTAAAAGCTGGTCTGTCCTGCTACTTACCCACAGCTGGGGGGGGGAGAAGAAGAGGATTCATACCTTTCCCAAGGGTATCAGTACTTAAGTGAATGCAATGGATTCGACTGGAATTCGAACTCGGCTCTCCGATGGCAAAATCCGAAATTCTAAACCCTTTTCGATAGGAGTAACAGTAATTGCATATTATTGTGTCTTTAGAACACAGCTAACACATTCTAGTTCGTTTCAAAGAAAATGATTTTAATGTTTGGCTTAAACAACTTTTTTAAAAGTGTTTCCATTATAAAAAGGTCTTTTATAAGTAAATATTTTTAGAATGGCAGTGTTATCTATAAGAATTATTCTTTTAGATATATGCAGATATATATATATATATATATATATATATATATATATATATATATATATATATATATATATATATATATATATATATATATATATATATATATATATTATTATTATTAAAAAAAAACCAATTGAATCAACTATCAAACTTATTCTTAGAGGAACGAATGCCAAAATTTGTAAGCTAATACCCAAGGCTAAATGACGATATTTTGAAGAGATCAAAATTTAATCATAAAATGCTTTTTCTTTTTTCATAATAAAATTTTTAATAAAAGAAAACATCTCTCACTTATTTTTACCATGTATAATAATTTTCCCTTATTTAAAATACAAAACAACTACATTTTAGCCAATTTAAAAAAGTTACCAGGGGTTGCCTCTCAAACTTTTAGGATGCCAATCAAGTTACTATACATTTACTTACAATAACAATGAGGAAAAATTCTGGTTAATAACAATAAAATGTTATGGTAAACATTACCAACACTGTTCGAACTGAAAGCCACCTGCTTCAATGCTTTGCTTATTTAACTGTATATTAACTGTATAGTGACTACATATATATATATATATATATATATGGATTGGGACCAAATATCGATCGAATATTGATTGTAAAGATATATATGATAAAAACATATTTTTTTTAATGTCTGCTATATTTATAAGCAAGAGTTCACATTATCAGTTATAGAGCGTTTTAAATATCAAAATGAACACTGAAGTGTACGCCGAGTGGTAACGGTCTGTTTTATTCTTGAAAACGATCTTCATGCCCTGAAGACATTATTCAAGAATGAAACAGATTATTGCGTATGTTGGACCACTGACACTGACAAGAATGGTAGGCTGCTATAAAGTCATTATTGTCTTTGTTTAGAGGATCTCAAAAATTATCACTTTAAAATCAACCTCCCACGCACTTGAATGCATATCAGTCGGTTCATTTCTGTTCATAAAAAAGAAAAAAGTATCGAGCCAGATCGCAACGAGGAATTTTTTAAGAAAATGGATACAAAAAAAAAGAAGATAGCTTATAATTAGAATCAGAAAGAGACGGCTGGAATTTCTAGGAAACCTAATGAGGAAAGAAGGCTTGGAAAATTTGACAGTCACAAGGCAAGATAGGCAGAGGAAGCAGCGAGTAACCTACCTAACGAGCTTGTGTAAATGGTTGGAACAGGTGATAGAAGGGATAGTAAAACGTCAAACATTGTTGATCTACGCAGGATAAGAAGTTGTGGAGAAACATGATCGCCCACGTCTTGAAGGGACACGGTGCATAAAAGAAGAAGATACCAGACATCCGAATGCTTTGATCAATTTAATGTAAAATGCCTTGTGTTTATGTGTGTGAATGTGTGTGTGAGAGAGAGAGAGAGACACACACACACACACACACACAGAGCGAGAGAGAGAGAGAGAGAAAATATGGTTGTTAAAGACAAAGATGCCGCAAGAGCAACATAGGCAGAAGGTGATGCAAAAAGCAATTCTCAGAGTGTAACCTTCCAACAGCCTCTTAGGAAGCTGACTGGCAGAAAGAGCATTGAGTAGCCTCCATCTTTGATTATATGCCCTATCCGTTGATAACACGCTAGTGGCGGGAAATGGAGCTGGCGTAATGAAATTTAATCACCACCGGAGAAAATGTCCGGCACGCGTCAGGTCGCGAGGAATGTGAAACGCGGCGGCACCCTCTAGCACTCCACCGTCGCAATGACAGGAATGCAATCAACAAGAGGCGATCAGTTTGACGTTCGGTCAACTCCCACAGCTTTGTTCGCCGAGTTAGTTTACGTCAGATTTGTTTTTGTTTGTTTTTGTTTATAGATTTATTTTATTTATTTGCTCGTTTGTTTTTTGTTGTTGGTACCTTCTTGTGGGCGTTTATGGGCGAAGGAGCTATTTCGAATGGCACGTGCTTTTCCTTTTTACTCTTGAGAGACGTGATTTTTAGTTGTCATTTGCCACGTGGCATTGGTTATGCGAAGGAAACAGGGAGACAAAAATAACAGGTGCAGAGAAAAGGAAAGGGACCCGAAATAGAGTCAGAAGTAAACAATGTTCATAGGGGAAGAGAGAGAAAGGGTAAACGTATATTAGAGCTTCCTTTATTTACATTCTCAGTTGTCATCTTGTTTTTTTTTGGGTTTTTTTTCAATGAAAAAGAAAACAAAGAAACAAAGAAAGGAAACACGATTCAACGAAAGAAAGCCAGGAAAATATGTAAACAAGTAAAAAAAAAAGATATAAACAGGAAAAGCTGTAAAGAAATAAAGATTGAGATAACAAAATAGATAGAAAGAAAAATCAAGAAAGAAAGAAAAAAAGAAAGAAAAAAAGGTGGCAAGATCTAAAAAAGAAAGAAGACAAAAAATATAAACAAAAGAGAAATGAAAGGACGAGAAAATAAGTAAAAGAAAAGTAAAAGATGAAAAAAATGAACAAAGAAAGAAAAAGAAAGAAAAATGTAAAGAAATAAATAATCGAAGATAGAGAAAGGCGAAAACGATGCAAAGAAAGAAAGAATTAAAGAAAGAAAGAAAGAAAGAAAGAAAGAAAGAAAGAAAAGTAAAACACAGAAAGAAAGGTAAAAAATAGAAAGATAAAAAGAAGGAAAGGAAAAGTATGTGAAAAAGCAAGGCAAAGATGTAAAGAATGAAAAAAGAAAGGAAGAAAGAAAGTAAAATATATAAAGAAAGACGCAAAGGAAAAGGATCTAAAAAAGAAAGGCAAATATGTAAAGAAAGAAAAAAAGAAAGGTATAAAGATATAAAGAAAAAGAAGGAAAGAAAAGGAATGAAAAAGAAAAGCAAAGATGTAAAGAAAGAAAGAAAAAGAAAGAAAGGTAAAAAGATATGAAGAAATAAGAAGGAAAGGAAAAGGAAACAAAAAAGGTAAAGATTTAAAGAAAAAAATAAAAATAAATTAAGATAAAAAATGAAAGAAAGAACGAAAAAGATTTTCAATTCCGAGTACAAAGAAAAATCTTATCAGCATTTAATATGAAATCAGAAAAGAAATGACAGCAAAACATTTTTCAACTATTGTTAAAGGAAAATCCGAAATTGCTGATGGGTCCAAATAGTTTTGAATGTCTCCATACAGCAAATGTACCTGGCACTTCATCTCTTGTCGCAGACGTACTGAGTAGCCGGTGTAAAAAAACTTTGACAGCAATAATACGTTAGATTCCGGCGCCTTTTGTGTAAAACAGTCTTCAGAGACTAAGAAGTTAATTAGAGAAACGGCGACGCTAACTGATAATCAGTTAATCTTTGAGTGAAAATACTAAGTTTTGGCTGCTCCTGACAACCGCAAATGCTATCAATGTATCTAACCTGATTTTGTCAATCTATTTGTCTGTCAGCTCTGCCAGTCATTTCAGTGGCCTTGGAGACCAAAGCAATTGATACGGATGGAAAATCTCGACTAACATCAACTGAATGTATAAATTACAACAGTTTGGTCTCGAGGTCATCACCAGCTCATCTTTATTTGAGCTTTGTCGTTATGTCTTTGGTTAATTGTTACTTAAGTAATCGTGTGTTTATCTGGTGTTTATTTTACAATTTATGTTCTAGTTGTTTTCATGTCCGCAAACGTAGACTTACACAACTGGTTTATTAAAATATCGTTTTGTATCCCAAATTAAGAAGCTTTCTGTTTGATCACTTCATGCACGATGCCTGTTTTTTTAGAATGTTCACTTCCACTTTAGATTTATAATAACATACCAGTCAGATAAATTGAAAACATTTCCAGAAGATTTCTTTCCAGTTAGACAGTATCGAAATATAATGTTAAACAACAAAGTCTTGCCCATTTAAAACAATGATTCCCAACATGGGATGCATGCCCCACCGGTGGGGCATGGTAATATTTTGGTGGAACATGCGTAGGATATGCACCCTTCGGCTTACTATACCAACAGAATAAGGGAGCAATTCGAGAATGAGTCATTAACAGTGAATTGTTTGTGAGCTCAAATTCCATTTTGCATTATTATTTCATGATTAAAATGATCAAAGTATATTACAGAATAAGCTTTCATTTAAATATTTTATATTTCTGCCTTTCAGTTCTCTTTTATATGTTTTGAAACTATATATATTTAACTGTCTTTTGTTTTTTTCATTTTTCTCTTTCATGGACGCCATGTTCTTTGGAGGCTTGTTTAGAGACCAAGTTAATTGGCCTTTTTAGCTTCCTTCATGTGAATTGCAGTAAAACTTTGAATATATAAGAATTAAATATTACAGGATGGGGGCACCAGAATTTTAGAAATACCAAAGTTGGACATGGCCCCAAATTGGTTGAGAACCACTGATTTAAGAGGTTTTCATCAAGAAAATTGGTCCGTTTTAGGATTAAAGAGCAACTGCGAATGTGGCCAGTGAACATGCTATCAATAAAATGGTGAATATGTACAACATCGAATACGGGATATAGGGTTAGGGTTAGCAGATCGAAACGAGAGATCGTCGAGCCGTATTCGAATTCAGGTCTAGTTCGTTGAAATGACTTACGTGCAAATAGTCTTGAGAAAGCTTAGAATCCATCTTTTCCTCACTTCAAACAATGAGTTAAAGAGCAGAGTTGACGGAACTCACTAGCCGTGATTGGTAACCTGTCTACTAGAAGAGCAACTCCTGAATTCGAACCCGTACGTAGAACTGCCGATGCTCATACTACGCAACCATAGAAAGCATTATGGAATTCACAATTAACTGCGACCATATCACGTTGAAACACTGGTTCTCCTACGACACTGAAGTTAAGAAACGTCGAGTCTTGTCAGAACCTAGATGGGTGACAGCTTAGGAAAACCAGGTGCTGTAACTTTGCATGTAAGGGTGGTGCAATGGATAACAAATGCGAATTAGGAATCGGAGAGCCGAGTTCCAATTTCAGTAGGGATCATTTTATTTCAGTCAGTCAGTTATGTGCCATGCATGATACACGCTTAGTCAATCATGTATCTTTTGATACATAACCGACAAGGCAGATTTTTTCCCGCAGTAGGTTGCCATTTCTTACTGCAGTAGACCAGTTGCCTTCCAAGGCTATAGAACCCAGTCTGTCCTGCTATTTAATCATAGCTGGGGTGAGGAGAAGAAGAGGATTCATACCTTTCCCAAGGCTATTAGCACATAAGTGAATGCAATGGATTCTCCGATTATTTACTTGTAAAAGTTAGCAATCCACCTATGCTTATTCCCGTCTTAATAAGACTTGTATCAGTAAATCATTATTATCTTCAAAAAATTATTGTAATCTAAAATGGTTGATAAGCCATAAAAAGATCAATTAATTGAAGTACTGTGGATTCTATGATAACTGACTGACTGAACTTAAATATTAAAACGCTTCAAAAAATTAAGGAATTTTAAGTCTAACTGAAAAAATTACATATTGCTGAAAGTAATTATAATGATCTAATATAATTAGCAATTATTATTTGTTTTATTTCGTTTCGTATATATGTTATTAATATCATGTTTATTTGAAGTTATATGTGTATTGTTTATTATAATTTCTTTCAATTTTTTCCAGTTTCTGGGTTTTTCTATATTAATATTTATTTGTTTTTCTATAACTAACCTTTCTCTTCTAATAAATTTCCACCTTTGTTTACCTAAACTTATATTTATCACTTTTGCATTTTCTACTCCCATTCATTTTTTATCAATTATAGTTTAGACGTTAGTATTATAAAAAAGGCAGCATAAATTATTTTATGTTAAATAATGAATCCATAATCTCTGAGTATTTTAGGCTTACATCCAAATTTATATTTTATTTTTTGTTTATCTTTTTGTTTAATTTTTCGATATTTGTGTTTTTTTAGTTATGTACTGTTTTGTAATTTGTCTTGCTTGCTAGTGTTTTTGTTTACTTAACGTTTTATATACTTATAAAAACTTTAATTTTTTTGAGCCTCTAAAACACGTAAAGTATAAAAAGTATATAGTGTGTCGTAGTGGAGTGGCTTGCACGTCATGAGGAATCGGAAATCAATTCCGCCGGGAGCTCCATTTCCTGGTAGGGTCACCCATGGCAATCATAATTCAAGGAAAAAAACCAGAGTAAACAGGATCCAACGCTTGGCGAGCAGGCGGTCAAATCGTCGTTCTACGTACGAGAACAAGTCGGCAGCCCGATACAAGCTGTCATCATGAACCTCCCTGTCAAGCCCTAGATTGCCGCAGCATCCGGTATAGTGTTTATGCCGTAGAGTGGCAAGCCGGGATTTAATTGACTGAGCCATGATGTGACACAAGGTTGATTTTTAACGTCGGAACCCGAGTGTTTCCACTCAGACCACTGGTCTAAGGTGATCCGAGCTTGTCCAAGCTGGTCTTAGTTAGTCATAGTTTGTCTCAACTAATCATAGACGGTCACACCACTGCTACGTAACAAATGTCACGCAACGGTGTGGGGAACGCAAGGGAGGAGAGAAAGCCTCATGCAGAGAACAGATACTACATCTGTAACATCTATCTCCTCCTCGTCATTCCGAAATAATCTGGAAGGAAAGCCCCAAAATGATTTTCCAAGCGCAGCTTAGATGTGGCTCAAGGCCGAAAGCATGGAGCACCCAGTGAACACTGAACTCACTACACAGTTGTAATGATTCTAGCGAGAAAAGCTTTCTAACCATTATACCACGTGATGCAGTGTTTTATAGACGACACTCGAAGGAAATTACAGGAATATATATATATATATATATATATTTTTTTTTTTATTTTGCTAAGTTTGCCGTGATATCTTCATTTGCTTCTAGGTGTGTCGTTGCTTAAAAAGGTTTAGAAACAATGGTTTCGACATTTCTGAATAAGTTAGATGTCATGCATGACAGCCACATGAGAGTTTCGATGTAAAGATGGTTTTTATGGGCATAACTCGAGTTGACAGATTAATATACTAGTTTTGTAGCGTAATCGGTTGTTGGGCAAAACTACCCCTAAGTTCATTCTCTAAGTTCAACTTCCTTATTTCTTCTACTGAATTTTCTTTTTATTGAAGGCTGAAGAGAAATGTTTAGGGCAGGGCGTAATAAAAGTATAATTCTTTTTAAGAAAAACATTTTGTCAATATAGACTTTGATGCTCAAACATTCTTAGTCTATTTTTGAAAGCATTGTGCCTATCTGCCGTAGAACTGTAAACTATTCCTCATTCATCTATCACTCCTGGAATGGATAGAACTCTTACTGGGAGTCACATACGGGTAGTTTTGGGTGAAGCTAACTAAATCATTGGTATTGTATGAAGTAATTTTAAAGAATTTAATATTTCAAGTATATTATGATTTAGTCATATTGTTTTACTATTTAGTTTGAGAGATTCAAAAGCGACTAATTGATGATGGAAGGCAGAAAGTGTTTCTCGGATTATTAACGGAGAGTAGTATTATTTTGGAGGCGCTAAAAGTAACAAGTCATTCTTTGCCCCAGTAAACAACAAACTGAACGTTGTTTTTGACGTCAGCTGCCAATTTGACTTTATTGAACGGATCAGACTTACTAATGAGACAGGAGAAAATGTCAAAAAATGTCTAGCATGATACAGTGAACCAATTTCCTTAGCAGCTGACCTAGCAATGGATTCAATATAGTCTTTTGACTTCATGTTACCCTAAGAAGGCACAATGAGTCACTCCAGGAGAGTTAGCATCAGCCGTGCTGATGGAAGGCAGAAAGATGATTAATAGAGAGCAGTTTTGTTTTAGAAGCGTTAAAATTAACAAGCCATCCGCTGTCTTAATCCTAAACAGCAGATCTTTGGTCACTTTTTTAGACCAGCTGCTAATTTTACCTTATCAAACCGATAAGACTTACTATGGGCTTATTAAAATGTTGAAAATGAAGACTCCTATCTTGCACTTTATTTGAACACCTTGTTTATTAAAATTTCAGACGGCAAACAATGTATATCATAAACAATTAATGTTTATTGATTTGATTGTGAATTCGTAGCATATTCTGTTACGTTAAAAATTTCAACACATCGTTTATTCGAGATTCGAATGTACAAGATGGTCCGAAAGTCTTTTTACCAGTACATAATATAATTTTTTATTTCAACGCTCTGTGAGGTATTATCACGGAGAGAGTTTCACATGAACGCTACCAGAATGCCCATCGGTTGAAGGACGCCGTTCGGAGAGTCTTTGCAATAATCAACAGAGCACAGCTTTGTAAAATATCACACAAGACATCGCACCGCATTATTTTGTGCCACGAAAATGATGGTGTTCATACAGACGTTCTCGATGTGTGACAGCGTCAGTGAAAGTGAATAAACTGAATTTAGTTCATGTGCTTTGTATTACTTGTTCTTCTATTCTTATTACATTTTAGTAGAGGATGACAAGATTTGTTGGACTAACCCTGTGCAATGGTGCGCTTATGAGGTTCATACCTCAGAAAGATATAAATACCTAACCTTAATGGTCAGAAAACTTTTTACGATTGTCTATACTTAACTACGACAGCTAAAGTAATGTTTTTCTCACTTCCGTCCTTCCACAAAGAAGGTTTGTTAGATTTCAACGTTAAGCAGTATTAGGAAAATGAATCCCTGTAAATTTCAAGTCGCTCACTAATGTCGACTATAAAATAATATTTCACATGGATAATATTCTGACCTAATTGGAGAATTCTAGCGACCAGGTCGGAATGCCTAATGACGATAACAATTTGGTAGTCTCTCTGCGTGACGTCAATCAACAACTGACTGCACATGTTCCGGACTGTGAAAAGAAAGAGGAAAAAAATTGATCCTTCTCAAGAGACTTCGTGTTGCTCGCCAAATGTGATTAAATTCTGTCCATGTAATTTCGGCGTTAACTTTCTTTTTCGAGATTTTAATGAACAGGTCTCCTGCGCGATCCTGATGAATGCATACATTACCTAAAGTCAGATTAATATGGTCTCCATAAGGAACAAAAAAAAATGGAAAAAAGAAAATGAACGTTTCTTACTTGTGGATTGGCGATTAACTATGCATGTTTCTTTTTAGGTCAGAACGAGTTGAACACTGTAAGAAGAAAACGTTTGACCGCTTTTTATTGCATTAATCCGTGCTTTTCAACATCACTTACATTAATTATGGATGAGAGTGATGGGGATAAAAATCTTTTCATTTATCCAAGTAAATGGAAAAGATTTTTAACGAATACTCGACTGTGGTTGTTTCGTTTCTTTCGAATCAACCAATCACAGTTAATTTCTTAAAGATGCTTTCGAATAAAGCAGACATGACGTGGTGAAGATTCTATACGACTGAAACGAACTCTGATGACTAAAAGTTTAAATTCTTCCAGTTTCTCAATAGGAAATTTTAAATTCCCTTTTCACACAATAAACTGATAAATATCTTGAATAAATGAACTCATATTAGAAAAAATTGTGCGTCAGTAATTACTTCTAACTGCAAATGGATGCTTAAGCTAATTATAAAGAAGAGATAAAACAAACCAGAATCTGAGACGTTTCGAATTGAAAACACACTGCAAATCAATACGATTTCTCATCTTCAGCACAGCTGATCATTTCTAGGCCTGTTCATGTGCGCCGATCCGTTTGTATTTCTTCAACACTCACAAAGCCAATTGCAACTATGTAAGGCGAGCCTTAGTTACACTTCAAATAAATGCCTCTCTAGGGGCTACATAATGTTTTGAATTCAGAGTTGTCTTTTCTCTATACTGTTTGCCAACCACGGCTAGATAGATAGGAATTTAACCCATATCTCGGGGAGAAGGCATGGATTCTTCCCTTTCTTAAAAGTATTTGTTAAAAAATAAATGTAACAAACCCGAGCAGTATTTTACTACATTTTACATCATATATATGTGAATTAGGTTTTTCTGCTCTCACCACAATTAAGTGTCAAAAAGAGAGGAACTCTTCAATGTATTGACGAGGAAATGAGAGTTTGCCTGCCAAATATACTCCAAAATATTGAAAAAAATCGCTAAGTCTCATCAGGCTCATGTTTCTCATAAACACAAGAATGAATAAACTTAAGGCATGTTTCATTCTATATTTTTATTGCATTATTTCTTTTCTGCAATATTTGACTTCATTATAACATATTTTTCCGAAATAATTGTATATAATGCTCCTACAATTATTGGTTGGATTTCATGTGCATTCCGATTTCAAACATTTTGAAAACCACTGGTCCATTTCATATTGCAGATTTTACTTAGAATGTAAAGTTTTTTTTTCCATTAACATAAGAAAGTAAATCAAAATATCATAAGATAAAAAATCGTTTATAACGGCAGCTATGTGTCAATTATTTGAGAATTCACAAAGATTTGAAAGAAAAAAAATCATTTTTTTGACAAAGCAGATTACAAATATTACATTTTATCATTATTTCATATGAATAGACAATTTATATATATATATATATATTTCAAATTCTCTCTCTCTCTCTCTCACTCTTACTTTCTTTTTTTCTATAAATAATTTCATTGCAATTGTTCTAATGAACTTACCTCTGTGGTACCTAGACTCTACGAATTTAAGTGCAGTACTAGATTGTCAGCAAGGTCGCATCATTTTACATTGGAATTGTTTAGAGGCAATCATAAATTCTATGCTAAGATTTTCTTCTTTCACACTTTTTACCTGTGGAACTCTCTTCCGGTTTCTTGATTTCCAGTTAATTTTTGATCTTGTAGAATTTAAATACATTGTTAATCGTTATCTTATGTCTTCTTAATTCTTTTTCTTTTATTGTTCTCCCTTCTTAATAGGTTTTTTGTTTCTCATTCTCTAACATTCAGTAATCACTTACATCTTAGTGGCTGTATTGCCTTTGATCTTCAAGGACTTAAATTTAAGTTCAATCGTTATCATCTGCCTTCTTAATTCTTGTTCTTTTATTATTCTCTCTCTTTAATAATTTTTTCCCTAAATTTTGTTCTCTCATATTCTTTAATATTCAGTAACCTCTTGTGTCTTAGTAGATTTATTGTCTTGCTTGGAGTGAAATAATTAAAAAGAAGATAGTCTGAAATCATTTAAAACAAGTCGGAAGACTTTAAATTCGGGATGACATTCGCTCAATTACGAGTTTCTTCGGACTGATGAATTTTTATTGTAAAATCGTTTATGACGTATTCCAAAGCACATGATAACGCCGCTCCAGTGTTGACAGGTGGATACTGAGTGTAAAGGTTCTTTTCGAGAATGGAGACAAATAATAAGAGATTTTTTTAATATTTAAAAGATAGATATTATATGTATGACAAGGGAGATTCAATACTAAACCCAGTTTCTTCCCGTAGTTCCAAAATTAAGCTATATCTATAATGCCAAGAACTATATTTCATCATCATTGTCATCATCTCCATCCCCTTAATTTTTGTAATTGTAGTGCGGATCCGAAATACAGAAGCCGCAGTAACTCTTTTCCACAACGGTCTATTAACGGCAGCAATTCTGGTACAGTCATACCTGTCCATTTCTTTGATATTACCCAACCAGTTTTTACGTTGGTGTCCACCTTCAACGCTGACTTGCATGATGCATGATGTCCTTGCACAGGCTGTCGTGTTTTGTAATGTATCCAAACCAAACCATTTTTTCCGTTTGACAGTGGTGAAAAAAGTTTCTTGGTGTCGCACAAAACTTTCGACCCTTTCTTCACTTCTCTCCTAAATGTCTTGTCTAACCTTGTAAACCGCTTCAGCAGGCGGGCTAAATCACGTGAAGGGTAGTGTGTCTTTACTGCGCTACTAGGCGGATGATTTGCACAAGCGGCCAACAGCTGGACAATGGATTCAACAACCAAGTACAACGACTGAAGGTGATCCGCATCATAAAAGTGGTTTCGGCTGTCGGCCAAGAACTTGGAGAGGAGATGGGCGCAGCCAATTTATCTACAAGCCATAGAAAGGATTATGAAGCAAAAAATAAAAAGAACGGCATATTTGGTTGATTTCTCCTATTATTAGGTTTTCGCATGTGTTTCTTGAAATAAATACACATTTACGTGTCTGTATCCCAATGGTCACCGATCCATTTCGTTTTTGTCAGTTTTCGGCTTTTTGTAGATTACACAGAGATTTTCTCGTGTGTCCATTCTTCAAATGGTTCGTCATTTTGACGCCATCGATACAATGGAAATTTATGTTTCGCTTATTGGCGACATTAAATCTTGGAATTATTACAAGCAAAAATATAAAAATACACTTTGCTTGCTATATCTATTATTTCTAAAAAAACATCTCAGTCTGACCCAATTCCTTAAAACTAACCAAACATTTTAAATATTTAGGTTTCTTGGTGAGGCTGAAAACTTTTCATCGTGTATGTATATACCCAAATTTACCAAAATTCAGTCATTTTAAGACACCCCCATCCCGCAAAAAATAACTCATCAGCTGCTGTTATTTTTATTATATGGAATGAAAATCCGCTGGTTTTTAACTAGTTCCTTGTGAGTACATAAATGGGAACTTTGAACTCCATGTGAGATTTTAGCTGTATTTTTTATTGAATTATATTTTATTTGAAAATAATAATCGTGAACCTTTGAATCATATTTAATTTAAATATTTGCGGCTATTTCACATATAATGTTCCACCCATCCATTAAAATAGCTATAAAAATATCTCCCCTCTCTGAAAAATACAACAGTGGTGAGATACTGGAAGACCGTAGTGAATCTGTTTTTATAGCACTGCCTCAGAACCCAGGTGCAAACGAATGTGAATATCAGAAAATCAGGCTAATGAACCATAAAACAAAACTTATCAGAATTCTGATGAATAAAGCGTGCAATAGAATTAGACCGGAAATAGGTCAAGAAGTGTGTGGGTTCGTTAAAGACACTGAGGCAAGAAATGTATTATTTATTATCAGAATTATATCAGAAAGAGCAATACTAAATGCAAAAGAATGCGTGTCCGTGTTTTATAGCGATTGCAAAACTGTCACAAAGAACTGTGGAAACTGCTAAGTGACATTGATATATTTCGGAAAGATATTAGAATAATCCAGAACCTATACTAGGAGCAAACCTGTTTGCATACGGATAGAAAATGAGTTCAGTAAATACACAAAAAAAGAAAGGGGTATAAGACAAGGATGTGTCTTCTCACCGGACTTATTCAACTTATACAGAAAGGCGATTCTGAGAGAATTAGAAGTCCTACCAATATTCATTATCTTGACGATATAAGATATGCAACTGACATAGGGTTGATAGCAGACACAGAAAGCAAACTACAATAACACAAGAAAAGTTAGTAAAGGGAAGCGAGAAGAAAGGACTAAACGTCAATTGCAAGAAAACAGGATACATGGTCGTCAGCACAAGGGACAGTATAACATGACAATTACAAATTGCGGACACCAACATCAAACAAATGCAACAATTTACATATCTGTGGAGTCTTTTAACAGTGGATAGAAAGAACAACACTTGGAAGGCGCATTGGGATAACTAAAGTAAAAAAAAGCTAAAGAGTATTGAACTATTACAATATAAGTCTTCCAATAGTGATTTTCCAAGCGTAGCTTAGGATGTGGCATAAGGCCGAAAGTATGGGACATTCAGTGAGGATCGAACTCACTACTCAGTCACAACTGTGCTAGCGTGACAAGTTTGCTAACTATTATACTGCCTCGAGGTGCCCAAAATGATAGTTTACACCGGTAGTAGGGGTCTGTTTACAGTACCAGGTGTTCCCAAGCGGCTCCACCATCTAAGTACTGACTTTGCCCTACGATGTTTAACTTCGGCGTTCGAACGAGAATCGGTGTGTTCATCGTGATTTGACCGTAAGCAATCAGTCCTCCAATATGGCAGTGATTGCTGGACAATCCCCTCAGAGATGAAGAAGAGATCTGCATCTCTTTTCAGTTTACATGGAAATTAACTGGAAGTATTATTTGCGAATCGTTCCTCCCAATATAAATCTCGTCCTTTGCACGTTACATTATACAGTTTTCGAAAACTGTTTAGGTTCCAAAGGCCTTTTTAACATTTGAGATCGGTTAGGCAACGAGTAGGTGGTTAAATCATTGGTTACTTGTGTCAGCTGTCAGTCAAGCACTTGCCGATCGGAAAGGTCCGCAGGACGTGATCTATAAACACAACGGAGTCGGGAGATCACACAGACGCAAACGGAAGGACATGTCACACGCCACAACCCAACTCGTTCTTAAACATCACTGGCTGTCGAATTGAAAAATACACATATTTAAATCTGTCTTACGGTAAAAACTGATTTATGATTTCCATAAAAAAAATAGTTGGTGGGTTTTGTGATGTTTACAGAACTGAAAGAAAACGATAAAGTGCGTCACGCAACAATAACGCTAATAAAGTCTTCTAAATTTTCCAGACACAGGAAGTACTTGCAGATACAGCTATGTAGTTAGAAACACAGATTGTGGGTTTGGCAGTGTCTTTCTCTGACATTTATTATCTCACGTTCATTTCCGAAAGCTATCTCTATAAAATGCTTTCACTAACTCGCGCATTGCTTCATCAACTTATTCTGTGTCTGCAACGTAAGATTTTTTGCCTCCAGCTTTAGATAAATACCAGACTAAGCTTAAAAAGAAGCCATCTTATCTGCTATCTGAATATTGTTGTCACTAACAATAATTATATCAGAGTACATGTCAAATCTCTGATACTTACATAGTGTAATGGTTAGTAAGCTTGTCTCGTTAGATCAGTTACGACCGAGTTCGATCCTCGCTGGGTGTTCCTTAATTTTTGCTTTGTGCCACATCTAAGCTATGATTTGTAAATCGCTGCATTGTTTAAGAATACATTTATCTAATATATGACATCGAGTTGATGTGTCTCATCACCATGCACTCAGAGAAAAGGATGATAGGACCTCGAACGTTTATTGATTTCAGTGTTGAATCGTAAAACTTATTTTTATTGAATCATATCCTAACGTGCAAATTGAAAACCATTATCTCATAGCATTCAAAGATTCTATGATAAGGCAAAAAGGTCAAAGATCAAAGAAAGAATGTTTCAGTTAGGGTTGCCAGTGTCGTAATGGCTTTTATAACGTGCAAGCATGCACCGAAAACCGATCTCAAGTCTGAGTTTCGTGACATCATTTTTATTTATTTATTTTTTTTAAATTTTTAACCAATTCACCCCAAGCAATGTAATAACATCACTGAGACGCAAAAAGCTACTAGAAGTGAAAGAGAATGAACAATACTTTAGAAAGAACTGGAAATCCAATAATAATATAAATTTCAGAGTTTAGGCGGAGACGTTGTGAGTATAAAGTTGAAGTCGAATTTAGAAGGAATCGGAAATCCAATCCTAATCAGAAAACAAGGAATAAATTTTTATTCCTGTTCAAAATACCGCGGAGGAGTTTGAACCGGACGATTAGCGTTTGAAGACATGAGCTACTAAAACTAATTGTTATAGAAGTTTTAATCAAACCACATAACTCTATTCCATAATTTATTCAAGACGCTTGGTGCTGCCATCTTTGGTATTTTGTTTAGTAATATAGTAGTATCAGTAGTAATATTAATAGCAATTAAATCATAAATAATTTCCGCGTATGCTCATCAGTTTTGTTCTTCAAGAACTAAATTATAATGACATTTTATTTAATTTTCTACATACAACGTGTGAAAGTACGTGCAATACCCTTTCATCAGCCACCAAATAATGAAGGTAAAACAGTTTCGGTGGCTAAGGAGGTACTGCCACCCCTGACGCCACCAGCAGCTTTTGCTACCGGTTTTTCTTTGTAGCCGTGTCAGTTTCTGTGATTTTTATGCAATATTGGGTTCAATAAAAGCGTTTGCTTTTGGTCGTTAAACAAAACAGAACGCGCTCGTAGTGACCGTTATCAATGACGTACAAAGGGAGGGTACAATTGTGCAAGTTTATATTCACTATTAATGACAATTACTTCTTGCCACTTATGAAGTAGCATTATCGATACATTGTGAGTAAAATTCTGAAGGTTTTGATGTGAAAAGTTTTCGCGCAACTGTTGAATCTGTTTTCATTAGAGAAAGTTTTCCCTTTCAAAGCGTTTTTCAACCATCGAAAAAGCTAAGAATCAGTTGGTGTAAAGTCGAGTAAATATGGCGGGTCGAGATAGGACAGACCAACCGAGTGCCAGACTCTTTCCCGTGTTAATCCTACTGTATATATCTCATGAAGGAGAACAATATTGTTTCTTTAATCCACTGTGTATCATGACACTGCTATGCAAAATCTAAGGTATGTGAATGTCTTTTAAATCTTATCCTTAACTGCCAGGCATGATTAGTAGTTAAGATGATATTTTCATCATTATATTTGTTAAAAAAAAGAAAAAAAAAACGCAATTACACATGACTCAAACTTATATTATCTTGAATGAAGGAAGCATTTTCAATTAGTATTTTTCTTGGGTATAACGATAAATTATATCCGGCAACAAGGCCTGTGATCAGGAGAGTAGAGTTTGAGGAGCGTGGAACCACTTCTTAATTGTTGTTGTTTTGGTCTACCATGACCCGAGGTTGGAACTCCTGTAAGGATCCCATCTAGGTGCATATAGTGAAACCTGCCAAACAAAAATAAAACTATATGACAGAATAAAACTACATTTTTATAGTAAAAATACCAGCGATACATTTTATATAAAAAGAATTACCAACCGTACTTATTTGTAACTAATTACCAACACTAACAATTTATAGTAGTTACCAATAATAGCTCTTTATAGCAGAATTACTAATAATATATTTTATTTTGGTGTTAAAGGCATACAATTGCGTTCAAATTATTTAGATTTCAGTATTAAATAATCCATTAGGTTAGTAAAACCCCAAATTAAATCAACAATACATTTTTATAGTAAATTTGCCAACAATACATTTTATCGTACAATGACCAGCAATACATTTTTATAATAAAATAAACAACAATACATTTTTATAGTAAAATTATCAACAATATATTTTCATAGTAAAATTATCATCAATACATTTTTATAATAAAATGCCCAACAATATATTTTTATAGTAAAATTATCAGCAATACATTTTATAGTAAAATGACCAACAATGCATTTTTATAGTAAAATTATCAGCAATACATTTTTATAGTAAAATGACCAACAATGCATTTTTATAGTAAAATGACCAACAATACATCTCATCTGTAGTTGAAGGCATAGAATTGTGTTTAAAATATTACGATTTCGGCATTAAATAACCCATGGAGGTGTTGGTATGGCACTAAACAAAATCAACCAGCCAAGGCGTATTTCTAAATGGCTGCATTACGTTGCAACACCGGCTCCCGTGCGATCACTAAAGTTAAGCAACATTGAGCCTGGTCGATACAAAGATGGGTGACAGTTTGAGAATATCCAGTGCTGTAAGCTTAAATGTAGTGGTGTAATGGATAATGGGATTTTTATTCGAAGAACCGAAATCCAATTCTACTTGGGTTCGTTATATTCATACGCGCAAATACCCTTGGGAAAGTTATTAATCTACCTCTTCTTTCCTAGCTATGGATTATTTAGTAAGACTTGCCTCACTAAATTATTGTTATCTCTAACAACAAAAACATTACTGTCTAAAAATATTTACTGGCATTAAAGGGTTGACAAGCCATAGAAAACGTAGTTATCAATCAAGTTATTTACCTTTTTATTACGAATGCTGAAATTAAGATGCAAGTAATACTACATAAAACTGAATAATTGTCAACAATACAATTCAAGGCAATACTACTATAAATATTCACTTCGGTTTCTTGGTAGTCATCTATAGCAAGTTGTCTGAGAAATAATAAAAGAACAAGAACATGAGAAGAGTAAGAAAGGTAATTCAGTAGGAACTGTGCAAGCAAACTACATTTTGAACGCACAGACTAATTGTATATGCGCAGACCAAAATCTCTTCCAGAATACACGGCCTTGTGGTTGTAATTATTATTATTATTATTATTATTATTATTATTATTATTATTTTATATATATAAAATTCACTGGAAGGGCTCCAAATACAACTGGAATTATAAATAAAATAATTCCAGTTATAGTTGAAACCCTAGGATTGATTGAAAAAGGTTCCGAAAGACTAATTGAAAGGATTCCTGGTAGTCGATGCTTCACAAGTACAGCTCACGCATTACAAAGGGGTTTATCTATGCCAAATATGTGTGATATTAAGTTGTTTTGCTTTTATTTTTATTTTCTTTTACAAAAATGTTCAGTGGAAGATGTTATGATGTCATTTTTGACCTTTGGTCTATAGTTGGTACCCGGAAGGAAATGACTATTCAACAGAAATCAATGGAAATGATAATAATCATAATAATAATAATAATAATAATAATTATTATTATTATTATTAGTAGTAGTAGTAGTAGTAGTAGTAGTAGTATTCAGTAAACTATAAAACAAGTGGGATCTACAGTATATGGGTTTTTTGCTTTTTATGATGTTGTCATTTCTTCTTCTGTGTTGTGTTACCTGAAGACGTGGGCGATCATGGCTCTCCACAACGTCTTGACATTATAGACCTTAGTGAGGTTTGGCTTCTTGCTTTCTTTCCTAATGTCTGTTCTATTAAACATTTACAGAAGCTTGTTAGGTTATTCGCTGCTTTTCTCTGTTTCGCTTGTCTTCAATACGTTCTTATGAGTCTCAAATTCTCAAAGCCCTCTTTCCACAAGCTGTCTCATTCTGATTCTATATATAAGCATCGTTTATCCTTCCATTTTCACTAAGACTTCCTAGTTGCTTACATGTTCCACGTATGGTATTCTCAGTATCCTTCTGTAGAACCATGTTGCTTCAAGTCTGTACTTCATCTGTAAGGAGATTGTCCAGCATTCGCTGCCAAATAGAAGGCCCGATACTATGTAACATTTCACTACTCTTTTCTTTGTTTCTAACGAAATTTTCTTGTTGCTTCATACTTTATTTAGATTTTGGTAGGCATCTTTCGCTATCCCAATGCGCATTCGGATTTCGATGTTATATATTCCATCTACTGTTAACGCACTTCCTAGATATTCAAATTTGTGTACTTCTTTGATTTTGGTGTCTCCAATTCGTGGTTTGCATCTTGGGTTGTTTCTCTTACTGATAACCATATATTCTGTCTTTTTAAAATTGATAGTTAGTCCTTTCTTCTCGCTTTCCTTTACTACCTTCAATAGTTCCTGTCATTTTCTTCCTGTGTTTGCTTTCAGCAGTGTTTTTGGGGTGATGCATACTCTCTTTCATTTTTCTCTCTTACTCTGTTTCGCTTTGCTCTTACCACACTAGCGAGCTAATTAATTACCCCGCTTTAATCATATACCTATAGATAGCTAGTAGCTAGCAACCGCCATGTTTTCAAAACTTTCCTCCCCCTTTTCTCTCTCTCTCACTCTCTCTTCGTCTCACAAAGCCTAACCACATTTTTTCCTTCTACATTTCTCTTTCTACAGATTTTCTCTATCGGAATTTCTGTGAAATTGAGTAGAACATTTTCTACTCAATTGCAATGACTTTTCATAATTTTTTTTCTCCTCTCCCTGCATCACGCTTAATTCTTTTATTTTCCTAGCAAGAATGAAGATTCTCAGAACGGGTAAAGTGGCTCTTTGAAAAACAGATTGATTTCAGAAATAACAAAACAGTAGATGTTGAAAATGCAACCCCCAAAATCTTATATAAATAAAATAAAAAGGACTGATTTGAAGAGAACCATTTTAGGTGAAAATCAAGAATAAGTAAATTATGTAAGGATGTTGAATGATTTGTCTGATTGCCTGTCACTGTTTGTCCATAATTCTGTTTTACTGTACATCTTTTGTCTACATTCTGTCCGTGCGTCTGTCCATCTATGTGTGTCCCTTCATATTTACCCTGTCAGTTTATATTTCTTTATGTCTGCCCCTATTGAACAATCACTGAATTATTATTTCCTTTCTTTTTCTTTTCTTTCTTTCTTTCTATCTTTCTTTCTTTCTGCAGTTTTAATTCCGTCTTTCTTTCTCAAACAATTTTAACATATTCTTTCTTTCTTTCTTTCTGCAGTTTTAAAACAATTTTAATATTCTTTCTTTCTTTCTTTTTTTTTTCTTTCTTTTCTTTCTTTCTTTCTTCAGTTTTGACAATTTTAGCATATTTTTTTTCTTTCTAAGAAAGATATTTAAAGTTTTGTTCTTAAGTTTTCCTCCTTACACTAGCTAAAACTTCATTCTTGCGCTTTTTTCTTTCTTTTTTTTCAGTTTTTTTCTTTCTTTTTCAACCAATTTAAGCTTTTTTTTTCTTTCAACGAAGGGTATTTGAAGTTCTGAACTTGTATTTTCTTTCTCACACTAGACGAAATTTCATTCTTTCCTTTTTTCTGCAGTTCTGATTAATTCATTCCTTCCTTTCTCAGCCAATTTAAGCTTCTTTCTTTCTTTCTTTCTTCCTTTCTTTCTTTCTTTCTTTCTTTCTTTCTTTTCCTGTAGTATTGATTATGTATTATTTTTTCTCTTTCTTCGAGTTTTTTTCAATATTTGCATAGCACTCAAGTAAATTTCGAGACCACTAAACGATGGAAACAATGGAAACTTCTCACCACTGAAAATCCGTCTAAACTTTTAAAATATCCGTTGAGTTCTTTGAATAAAATGCATCATAAAAAGTATTACTCCTTATTTATATTCAGGGGATTCATTGCTAAAAATTAGATCAGTTTACGTTCTTCTTTCTTTCTTTCTTTCTTTCTTTCTCTAATATAAGACTGTGTGTGTCCACTCAAAACCCTGAAAATTAATCTTTTTAATATAAAATTGAGTGTCTGTCCGAGTGTATGTGAGCAAATATTACTTAATTCCGTAACATGCAGTTTTATAGTTTATATCTATCAGCATAGGTTTTATAACTTGCTTAACTGAGCAGTGCTTACTTAATGAAAATAATTGAATAACATATTTAGCTTCAAAATCAATTTAAAAGAATCACTGTTTTCTCTTTTCAAACCTGGTCACTTATGATCTTTATAAATAAGCCATTGTTTTCATGACTTTTATAATTAAATTGCTTATTCAAATAAAGCCATTTCCTTCTCTGAAAAGGGTGAACACTGTAGCATTTCGATCACAGCTTAAAAGTAATTAGCAATATATAAAGGGAATTAAGCAACTCTGACAGCTTAAATAGTGCATTTTGAAAATCTAAGGAATATAAATATTTATTTCTGAAATATTTATTTTAAACTTTGTTAATAAATGTATCAAAATAAATTACTTTGTTTTATTTCATAATGACTTTATTTGTATATCTTACTGAGTTTATTTGAAGAAAGTGACCAACATTTTACATTTCAAAACAATGGGATATTTTCTTTGCGAATAAAAAACAACTTGAATGGAAATATTTTCTTTTCTATGCATTGATGGAACATCTGTAAATTGTCCGCCCTGTCTTGAATGGGACTTAAACAGCAACATTCCGGTGACGATGTCATCATACTTAACATTTCGTCACGTTAAAATGTTATATATGACACGAATGACTAGCAAATTATTGAAACCTCTAGACCTCCTTTAATAAAGACATTTTCGTTTAGACCAATTTACGGAATCTGTAAAATCAAAGTCGAACAAAGAAACGAATTCTTACGGCAGCGTAGCAAAGGAAACAAATTTAGCCTGTGCAAAGAACTGGGTGGCATAAGATTGTATTGCGCCGATGTAAATATAGGAAAAAGCCATCTAGTCTTGAAAATCAGCAATGGAAATTCTTCCTGGTTCCGAGCGTTGGAGCCAATGGGAAATATGCAACTAATCCAGTTTCTACTTATACCAAACACTATGCATGTGCCTCTCTCTCTCTCTCTCTCTCTCTCTCTCTCTCTATCTATCTATCTATCTATCTATCTATCTATCTATCTATCTCAGTCTGTTAATTATCTATCTATCTATCTATCTATCTATCTATCTATCTATGTCAGCCTGTTCACTATCTATCTATCTATCTATCTATCTATCTATCTATCTATCTATCTATCTATCTATGTCAGCCTGTTCACTATCTATCTATCTATCTATCTATCTATCTATCTATCTCAGCCTGTTCACTATCTATCTATCTATGTCAGCCTGTTCACTATCTATCTATCTATCTATCTATCTATCTATCTATCTATCTATCTATCTATCTAGGAGTGTTCTGAAATGTTTTTGGTTTAATCTACTACTCAAAATCCGACCAAATCACCAAACATGAGATCTTGTTGTTTCTTGATCGTTCCGAGAACTTTTCAGTACGCCTCCTATCTGGCTGACTGCAACAATAACAACACGGTATCAAATGGCAAATCTCATCTACCGGATTCGTCACTGCTTCCGTCAATGTCACATACATTGCAGCTTTTCCAATTCGATTCCTCTTATCATTAGGTCGACTCGTTCTTTTCAGTTTTCCATCCACAAGTGGCGAACGCTTTGGAGAGCCTCTTCAACAATGACGTCATCAGCGGGCGTCATTCTCATCGGAAGTGGAACGTTTAAAGAACTAAACCTTCTCCGTCTCACATGTATGTATTACGCATGTCTTTTCAGTTTCTACTTCCTTTGCATATGCAACCCGGGTCTCATTGATTCTGACGCAAGAAACAGCGTAATTCTCCTCACGATAACCAGCCATGCTTTCGCCCGTTTTTCTTTATTTGTCTTTTATTGACATCTTTTATTGTTTGTTTTCTTTGTTTATAAATCATCCTTTCTTTCTTATTTCCATTAATTCTTTCTTTCGCTTTTGCCATTTGTGTGGTCGTCATTCTAAGGCGTCTGCCTCGTAGCTTAAATGTTAACGTCATTAGACGGTATTCGAGGTACTCAAAACAAATATTTAAGGTCAGAAATCTTGCTTTAGTGGTATTTAAGGCAAGCAAACCCTATCTCCACTCTAGTGTAGATCCAGTTCTAATATCTACTCGCCTATGGGTTTTTATATTTCTCTACAATCTCTAAAAAATGACAGCCAAAAATCTAATATTTTTCTCTTATAGTTTTCGATTATTTTATAACTTTCATGAAAACTCTGATATTGATATTTACAAAAAATTGTACATAGTTATAGATATAAATATAACAATGCATTATTCTAATATTGGAGTATTGGTTTTGAGATCAAATTTTCTTGACCGTCACAACGCTAGAAAGAGATACAGTGCAATACGGTCATCAAAATATATCTGAGAAAAATAAATGCAAATTTGGAGAACGGCTCATAAGATATTCTTAGCAAAAAGAAAACAAAATAGGCTGAAGAGTGTGTTTTGAAATTTGCCAAAACGTTAAAATAAATAAGGTTTTGCTTTTCTCGTTCATCATGTCTATATATATATATATATATATATATATATATATATATATATATATATATATATATATACTCTTAAGATGTGCTATATTTATCGGATAAAGAGCTCAATATCAGGGATAGACCGCGTGTAAATGAAAAAGTGAACATTGAAGCCAACACGTAGAGGCGACAGGCTGTTTCATGCTAGACACAATCGTCAGGCCACGAGTGTTGTTGTTTTTTTCTCCGTTATTTATATATACGGGTCAGTGGTGCATTGTGGGTAGTGTATTTTGGCGGTTATTTTGCCGGGAGTCGTTTATTTATTTTGGTTAGATTATTTTGCTTGTTTTTATTTTATTTTATTTTTTATTTTTATTTTTGTTTTTTGTTTTTTTATTTCTTATATATTTATTTATTTATTTTAATTTTAATCGGTGTTTCTATTAACGTAGTAAAAAGTTGTTTGTATCGCTTATTTAATAGTTTTGTTTTGGCTTGGGAAGATAATTAAAGCTATTTATTCAGTTTTGGTGTTGATTGCTATAGTTTATTATAACTATTATTTTGGCGGGAGGAGTTTTTAATTTGTTTATTATTTCATTTATTTATTTGGATTCATTATCTTATTTTTTTCTAACGATTAATTTATCAGGATCGGTTTGTTAGTTTGTTTATTTATTTGTATTAATTTCGATTAATTTATTTTACGTGTTTTTTATTATTTATTTATTATACTGTATATTTTTATTTAGTGTTTTCGGTTTTCGATTTTTAAGTAACCTAGTATTTTTTTATCATTATATAACAGTTATAGCTATGTTTTTCGCCCGACTTTTGGTTTGATTTTTATTGTCTAACTAATATTTTGGTCATAATGGTTTGTTAATTTGTTTATTATTTACTCTTTTTATTTGGGTTCGTTTATTTTTATTTATTTATTTATTCTATTTCGTCTATTCTAACGGGTGTGATTTGATAATTTGTTTGGGGTATATATAGTCTTTGGGTTATGAATATTGGATGAATATCACCACGGAATTTGTGAGGAGCGGCGCTATATCGAATCTATTCAGTTACATCTCCATCACCAAGGATGCTGGAACATTTGGTATGACGCTTGATTGAATCGAAACAGTCTAGCCTCGAATCTTTGAAGTGGACGCGCACTGCTGATGAGCCTCAAAAGAGGACGAAGCGGCCGTCCAGTGCTTTCTGCATTCTGTTGAGGATTCTTCTAAACTCGATGAATTACTGTAATGAATTGCCTAAATCCCTAAAATTCTATTATATATATATACATACATACATACATATATATATATATAATAAAAAGGCTTAAACACTGATATTCCATGGTCATAATTTATTCCATTGGAATCGTAAATACGATTCAATTCATCAGACCTACAAATTCAAAAAGAAAACAGAAAAACAACTCCGGAAATAAAAACAGAATTTAGAGAGACTGTAAGTATGAGAGTGTGGGACGAATGTTAGAGCTAAAGAGAGGAGTAACAGACGAGAGAAGGAGGGAGATTAAACCTTAACAGAGAGAATTTTAGGAGAGGTGAGTGGAAGGGGTTTAAGTAAGAGAAATATGAATGTTGTCGGATGTCTAATATATAAAGATACATTTCGTGGTGACATACACACACCATAGACGATCAAATGTTGAAGATCAGAATAAGAGGGAGGGAGAGGAAAGGAAAGAAGAGGTGGGGGTAAGATGGGGCGAAGGAAAGTAAAATTGAAGGACATTTACTGAAAGGGCTGCTGTGTAATTGAGAAAATTTGACAAATTTAATATTGACTACAGGTTCAAATCAAATATAAACATATAAAAAATAAATATAACGATTATCTAATCTAGCAAGGACCTATATTTTTATGTTCAAAAACACATGCGAATACACACATACACAATAACATATACACGTATATACATACACATAGGCGTGTACCCACATACACACATACATATACCCAAGTACACACATACACATATATCCACATATCCACACAAATATACACATACACATACATACACACACACATACATATATATACATATGCACATATACATACATCTGGTTCAACATGTTAGCTCTATCTCTGATACTGAGCGCTTTCTAATAAGTATCGCGCCTATAACATACAAATAATTACACCTACATATATACATATACACACACACACACACACACACACACACACACACATATACATATATATTTTACCACTAATATTATATATATATATATATATATATATATATATATATATATATATATATATATATATATATATATAAAGCAAACTTAGGTAATGTATGGGTAGACCCCGGAGGAGGATGATATCCAGAGAGAAATGTAAAATTCAGAAACGATATGTTTGAATAAAAACAGATGACGTTAAGATTCCATGTAATAAGTTATTTCACCATAACCCCTTTAACAGGGTTCTGGATCATCAGACTTTACTTCCAAAAGTTGAAATTTAAATTTCTTTTCATTTTTCATTTCAACTTTTGGAAGTTTCATGATCCAGAACCCTGTTAAAGGGGTTAGGTCTAATAATTTTACATGGAATCTTAACGTCATCTGTTTTTTATTCAAATATATATATATATATATATATATATATATATATTACTATTTTCACCTTTACGGCTACGTTTCGACTGAAGCGTCTATTCTGCCAGCATCCTCAGGTTAATGTCACCTGTCTTTATTGCCTTTATTTTAAATAGTTATAAAGTCTGATGCTGAGAATTGTGCCCCATTCGTATTGTATATACTAATTCGATATCTGTCGGTCCGCTGACGCTGTAGGAAAATGAAATAAAATCAATAAATATAATAATGAATAATGAAAAAGTAAAAAATGCAATACAGTTTACCATGGTACTAGTAATAAATGTTATTATTCTACTTGTCTTCGTCAAACACCCATAAGGCAGCGCTGTTTAAGTTTATAAAAGGACAAACATTTTCCTTTCCTTCCTCTTCTTCTTTGTCCTTCTTGTCAGGATATCGTAGTACGTAAAACAAAAACCATCCCCGCTAGGTCACGTTCGTTTCTCCGCTTCATTGACTGAACTCTCTCTCTCTCCAATTTCCATCACACAGCGTTTGCACGTGTCTTCCAAAATTCCCACCTATGAAGTAAACCAGCTTTTTCTTTGGTCTCCCGATCTCAGAGCATGGCTAAATTTAACTCGACCATTATAATGGCACTCCAAGGATGAAATAAGTACAAGCTTTACTTTAGTCGTTCCATCTCTGCGCAAGGTCAACTTGAGCTCGACCATTATAACGATGGTTAGCCTTACTTATCCTAACTACTGCAACAAAAACAGAAAACGGTCATATTCAAGAGATGATGAAAATTTTGTTTTCACTGTAGTTTATATAAAATAGCAAATAAACGGTCCGTAGTAGAAATATTTCCTATTCTTCTTCATTAATTGTTTATATATAAACACGCACCAACCAACCTACAATATACACAACTATACAACCTTTAAATTCTATAATTGGTGACCCTGACGTGATATGAGCACGTACCCTCCTACAATAGGCACAAACACACAAACTTTAAATTCTATAACGGCAAGATGATCAAATACCAGATCTAAATTGATTACCCATTTAAAATACTACATTTAGTATTAAATATATTCACTTATAATAATACAGGAGTTATAAAAAAAAAAAAAAACTTCAAAGGATCGTACATTTCGGATTATACAATTTTGCTATTAAACCAGTTGTTGTTGCCAGATTAAAACGAAAATTAGCCCTCTCGACATAGGTGCCCATTTTTATTTCATTCAAATGGTTTTCATTTAGATTTACGTGTGCCCGTGTTTTAATTCACCGACAGACAGAAAAAAATATTTCTCAAAAATGAAAAAAATTGCTTTATAAAGAAATATTTTTTATTACCGATAAAGCACAATAAAATCTGAAAATTAACTGATATATTGCAGTTTTAAAAATAGGACGTGTTTTTTTTTTTTTTTCTGTCTTCACTTTTATGATTTTATTGCTCATGTTTGGGTTTGTTAAGACCGAATAGGAAGTGTTTTGACAGAGCACGATAAACGCGACGTTAAGATCCGAAGACGTATAGGAATGGCCAAAGGCGCATTCCAAAAGCTAGGCAGAGCATTACGAGACAGGAAGATTTCTTTGCTAACAAAGAAAAGGGTACTGAGCTGTTGCGTGACGTCTGTCCTCCTTTATGGCACCGAATGTTGGACGGCCTCCTCAAAGATTAAGAAGAGACTCGAGGCAACGAAGGTATGGTTCTACAGAAGAATGCTAAGGATACCATGGAGCGAGCGTGTGAGGTTTTGAAGAGGATTCAAACAAGGAGGAAAGCTTATACTTAACACCAGAATGAGGCAGCTGAAATTTCTAGTAGACATAATGAGAAAGGTGGGCGTGGAGAATCTGATACTCGTAGGTCGAATAGCGAAAAAGAGAGACAAGGCGAAGCAACGCATGACATACCTAGCGGGCTTAAGCAAGTGGATGACATAATATGGCTTGGGAAGTAGCAAAGGGAGAAAACTTATTGAGAGCTACAAGACAAAAGGAGAAGTGGAGAGCCATGATCGCCTACGTCCTGAAGGGACAGGGCACATAAAAAGAAAAAGAAAGATAGGAAATTGTGTCATTCCAATGACTTATTTCAAATTCAGTGAAATTTTTGTGTATATACGCGCGCTTGTGAACACATTAACTGACACAAACACATGTAAATTACTCACACACATCAGAACACAACACCAATAGGAATAGATAGGTTAACCTTTCGTCCTGTTCACACTCCTCCCCGGTCTTTCGAAGATACAGCGTTTCTTAGATTTAGATATAATTTTTTAAATTTTGGGGGATCTCGTGCATCTAAATACATATGACAGCCGACCTCATTCGGCTTTCTATCGTTGATACTTTTCTCAATAGGAGTCGATAGGTACGCCTATTGCACGGTTCATACTTCTCCACCGTTTTTTGAACAGGAGTATAGGTTTATCCCTAGCTTCGTATTTAGGATTAGGCTTCCGGTCCTTTCTAAAGTCTACTTCAGCTCTCTATTCCTAACACTTGTTCTTTCTTACGCTAATACAACTCCACTCAGTAACCATCTAGCTCAGTTAGCTTTTGGACCTTGTATTGGGTGAACATTAGTATATATATATATATATATATATATATATATCGAAATATTTCTGGCACTAAAAAGAAACCAATAAAACACAATAAAAGCGGAAATTAATAAGAAAAGCTAGAATATGTAGGTCATTAAATGACCCATGTCCTTTGTGCATACATGAGAAAATATACATTACTAGGTTTATAAAAAAACAAAAAAATTACTTAAAGAAATGAAATAGCTATTCTTTGTCGACATTGTCAAAAATCTTCCTTAAGTAATGTTTAATTAAAAAGAAACCTGATAAATGAAAAATGCATATTTATTTTTGATATTTAATAATAATTTTTAAATAATTTAAGTAATTCTTTTACATTTATTTGTTTTAAAAGATGTATAGTTTATTAGTAATTACAATTAAGAATAATATTTAAAAAATGTAGTTCAATACGACGTATTCATACACAAACAACCCTTTTAAAAAAATTTTTATGTATACAATTACAAATTTATCGGCGAAGCAAAAGTGCCGAAAAAATTTTGTCGTTGAAAAAAACCAGACAACATACGTTGAACTGATGTCAACATTCTTTGGAAAAGGCACCCCTACCCTACCTTGACTTAACTTCTTTTCGCAAGTAACTCATATTTTGATACAATAGTTGTCAGTAAAAATGAATATCCTACTACCCCTTGTTAAAATGATTGGATTTCCCCATATCCTTGGAAACTAATATTATAAATGTATGTGCATATAAAACTCAGTAAACTTCAAAATAAGTTATTCCAAAATTCGCTTGAAAATGAAACAGAATTAGGGACTTTAATTTAATTCTATAATTGAATTTGCAGTTGTTAACTTCTGTTTTTGAAACATGGTAATTCCATTGTAGCGATAGAACCATATTTTTAAATTAGTAAATTTAAATATATATATATATATATATATATATATATATATATATATATATATATATATATATATATATATATCATACGCGTTTGCAAAAGTCAGTGACAGACAGTGTTCGACGGACAGACCATCATGTCTTCTTTTCTAATATAGATTTATGCCAATTCATTCTGTTTACCGTTGTCCAAATTCCTTGACTTGCATGTCGTTCTTCTTTGCAATGCCATGTTCTGATTCTTCTCTCGTTTAGATTTTTCTGGTTTTATACCTGCCACTTTAACTTCGAATCCAGCGTCGGTATTTTTTGTTAAGCCTTGCCTGATTCAGTAATCTTCTCTCGAACTGCATTGTATTCTGGGATATGAAAGAGCACTTCCTCTTTCTTTCTTTCTTCATCTCTTTCTTTCTTTCTTCATCTCTTTCTTTCTTTCTCTTTTTCTTTGTTGTGCGTTTAAAAGAGCTTTCTTTTCTGATTGTTTTGAGTAGCTGCTCGCATATGGTGCTTATACCTACACAGAATTTTGATAGTTTTTGGCCCAAAAAGAGAGATGAGGATAATAGTCCAGTAAACGCAAACACAGAAATCTTACCAATGGAATACATTTCTGCTCTCAGAATGCTTTCATGAACACACGCACAGATACGCACACAGGCAGACATACATTTATTTATATTTGCACGTGTCTGCTGACATGATACACACACACACACACACACACATACACTATATATATATAGTTTTAAGGCATGGTATATTTATGGGTAAAAGTCCTCAATATCAGGATGGAGCATGTGTAAATATGAGTGGACGCTGAGGTAAACACAGAATGGTGACAGTCTGTTCCATGACTGATCGCATAGCACGAAGATTGTGATCAAATATTAAACAGGTTGTCACCATTCGGTGTTTCACCACAAGGTCCACTTTCATATATACAGTGAAAGACATGAACAGAGATAGATAGATAGATAGATAGATAGATAGATAGATATCAGACTGAGATAGATAGATAGATAGATAGATAGATAGATAGATAGATAGATAGATATCAGACTGAGATAGATGATAATAGATAGATAGATAGATAGATAGATAGATAGATAGATAATTATCAGACTGAGATAGATAGATAGATAGATAGATAGATAGATAGATAGATAGATAATTAACAGACTGAGATAGATAGATAGATAGATAGATAGATAGATAGATAGATAGATAGATAGAATGAAAGACAAAGATTTAAATACAGCACTTTCTAAGAATATACGGATGAGCAAACAGAAAAAAATAGTCGCAAATATATTTCACTGAAAATTTGGTTAACTTGAAAAATGTATCTTGTGTATTTTCTAGTTGATAAACCACATGTCTTACATGGACAGATGTTTCTTCTCCCTATAAAAATTTTTCATTGGAAGCAAGTAAACATCATTTATTGGTATGTGCGTCTTATATACAAGTAAAAACAGTGGACATGATTCAAATATCTTTAAGTAGCATGGCCTTTGAAAGAAAATAATTGGCTTTTAATACTTTTAAAAATTAAAGAACAGAAACCGAAAAAAACACAAGAGAAAAGGCCCATCTACTTCAAGCAAAAAATTATAGAGAGAACAAATAATAATAATGATATGATGTGGTTGGGTACAAAAGATATTGGTTAGTAATACTAATGTTTCTAAAGATAAGATGCCTATAGAAGACAATACAATGAACTAGTTCTTAAATAATCTCGTCATATCGAGACTTTCATATGGATGCCACAAAACTCGTTCAGAAATAACGAAACAGCTGTATACAACTGCTTTCTGAAATCAATGGCTAAAAATGGCTTCGGTGAAGCGTATAGGTGTCAACAAAAACTATCCTTCTTCGTATCTCGTGGACTGGCACTACAGAATCACAAACAAAGGATTGTACCTGATAACATAATCCACATCACTTGATGATTTTCAACAGCAGCGACAACTAAATTGGAGAGTACATGTAACTAGAAAAGAGAATGATATAATGAAGACGTTAGGGTTTCAAACTACACTAAGCAAAAGGCAAGAAAGGAAACTACCATCAATACTGCAATGATAACAACAGCGACAGAACTTGAGATTCCTGTTTTCCTGAAAAATTGTTTTAATAGAAAGTTTTTATAATTTCAGCTCTCGTAAGTAACTATGGCTTCTTGGTCAATGAATAACGAATGTTTCCTGATAAAGAAAGGGCTTGTATTAACATTATCAAACGACTAATATTACAATAAACAAACGGCTAAGATTACCATTATCAAACGACTAACACTACCATTATCAAATGACTAATATTACCATTACCAAACGGCTAATACTGCCATTAGCAAACGACTAATATTACCATTGCAAAACGACTAATATTGCTATTACCAAACGACTATTACTACCATTACCAAACGACTAATACTACCATTACCAAACGAATAATTCTACCATTATCAAACGACTAATATTACCATTACTAAACGGCTAATATTGCTATTACCAAATGACTAATACTACCTTTGCCAAACGACTAATATTGCTATTACCAAACGACTAATATTACCATTACCAAACGGCTAATATTGCCATTAGTAAACAACTAATATTACCATTATCAAACAACTAATATTACCATTATCAAACGACTAATATTGTTTTTGCCAAACGACTAATACTACCATTGCTAATCGGCTAATATTACGAGTACCAAATGGCTGATATTGCCATTAGCAAACGACTAATATTGCCATAACCAAACGGCTAATATTGCCATTAGCAAACGACTAATATTACCATTATCAAACGACTAATATTGCTATTACCAAACGATCAATACTACCATTACCAAATGAATAATTCTACGATTATGAAACGACTAATATCACCATTACAAAACGGTTAATAATCCCATTACCATACGACTACTATTACCATTACCAACCGACTACTACTACTACCATTACCAACGACTAATACTACCATCACCAAATGACTAATATTACCGTTACCAAACGACTAATATTATTATTACCAAATGGCTAATATTATTACCGTTAACATGTGAAAATATGTTCATTTGCATGTAGAGCAACATAGATACGAAGACACTTATTCGCTAATCAATGCATATATACAAAGATATATACAAAGATATATACAAATATATATACAAATATATATACAAAGATATGCATGCCTTTTCTTTTGTGCTATGTCATTCAGGATGTAGGTCATCATAGCATTCCACAATTTCCTGTAATTTGTAACTCTAAATAAATTTAGTCTTGTTGTTATCCCTCCTAAAGCCTGTTCTACCAGCCATTTACATACCCTCGCTAGGTAGGTTAAGTTTTTCTCTGTCCCTCTTGCCTTAAATATGCCATGTGAGTATCAAATTTTCCAAGCCCTCTTTCTTCATCGGGTTTCCTATAAATTTTAACTCTCTTTTTCTGTTAACTTCGGTCCATGGTATTCTCAGCATCCTTCTGTAGAAATATATTTCTGTTGGCTCAAGTCTCCTCTTCATCTATGAGGAGATCGTCCAGCATTCATTGTCATATAGCCATTCTCAAAAAATCATATGAAAATATGATTTTCTCTTTCATTATCTGCGTGTGAAGACAATTGGTTTATTCTTATAAATATGTTTTTTCCCGAATTCTAGTTGTAGTTTTCGCCTCCTCTATCACAGCCGGATCATTATCTATCTATCTATCTATCTATCTATCTATCTATCTATCTATCTATCTATTTTTGTGTTCAATACATACCTGTCGCTGGTCTTTTCTTTCTTTCTTTCTTTCTTTCTTTCTTTCTTTCTTTCTACCTATCTATTTTTGTGTTCAATACATACTTGTCACTGTTTTCTATCTATCTATCTATCTATCTATTTTTGTGTTCAATACATACCTGTCGCTGTTTTCATCTATCTATCTATCTATCTATCTATCTATCTATCTATCTATCTATCTATCTATCTCAAACAGATGCTTTGTACAAACTAGAATCAATGCTCTGCTCTGACATCAAACGAAATTATAAATGAAGTTCACCGAGGCCCTAATAGTGTTCGTATCTAATTAGGATCGAACTCACTGCCGCAGGAAGTTGGGCACCGTGGAAACTTCTTAGCCATCACTCTACAGCAAAAAATACGACAAAAAGATACACCTGGGACATTTGAAAATCAATATGTTGAATTGTTATTTGAGCTTTCTTCAAATTGAAACAAATTATGCGTGTGTATTGGTTTGTTTTTGGCCGGCAATCCTTTAACAACGCACATACATAAGATTTTAGATTTTGAGACTGTGATTTTAAATGGTTTTTAAAAGTTTATTTTAAAAGTTTTAAAATGCCGAATTTAAACATCAGTCTACATACAAGCGCACATACATACTTAGAAACACACACACACACATATGTGTGTGTGTATGTGTGTGTGTGTGTATGTGTGTGTGTGTGTGTATGTGTGTGTGTGTGTATGCGTGTGTGTGTGTGTGTGTGGAGCCCCATTTCAGAATTTTAGAAAAATGCTAATAGATATAAACTGAAAATTAATCACACAGAAAGTAACTCAATTTTTGTATATTTCCGACTCCAAATATTTGAATTTGGTATGTATATATATTAACCAACCAGCAACGTCGAACGAGACGCACGGCGTTCTTTGAATTCTTTCTTTCTATGTGCCGTGTCCTTTCAGGATTGTAGGCGATCATGGCTCTCCACTTCCCTCTATCCCTTGCAGCTCTTAACAAGTTCCTTCCTTCTGCCACCTCTCCCCAGACCACGTTCTGTCATCCACTTGTTTAAAGCCGCTAGGTATGGCATGCGTTGTTTTCCCTTGTCTCACTTTCCCTTTATTCGACATTTGAGTATCAAATTCTCCAGGCCTTCCTTCCTCATTATGTGTCACAGGAACTTCAGCTGCTTCTTCCTGGTGTTAAACATAAGCCTCCTTCTTGTTTGCATCCTCTCTAAGACCTGACCATTGCTCACACGCTCGGTCCATGATATCCTTAGCATCCTTCTGTAGAACCACATCTACGTTGCTTCGACTTTCTTCTTCATCAGCTTACCTCCTATTTCATTGATCATATCGACTGTTTTTGAAGTTTGTTTATCTTTAAAAAAAATACAATGAAAAAAAAAATCACCGAACTAAAGAATATGAAACGAGCAAAAAGTGTTTTTGAGAAAGTTGAAATGACCCTTTAATTATTCATTAAAAGAGAAGAAAAAGTGACTAGAAAAAGACCTAATCTCATTCTAGATAGCAAGCGCTTTTGGAAAGTTGCTATCAACCCCCGAAAGGAATACTATCTTGTGTCTTGCGCCGCATGCGAACACAACAATTTTCATTAAAGCCCTTGAGAGAAAGAGAGAGAAAGAGAGAGAGAGAGAGAGAGAGAGAGAGGGGGGAGTGAGTTGTGTATGATCGTTATTGGCATAAGGCTGTGGCTAAAATTTGGCACCTAGATTTAATATAATAAATGATCAATAAAACCAGCTAAAGATGATGAATCCTCAACATGAATTTTCAGATGCCTTCGGCGATAAATGAATTTGAGGAGTAATTTCTACTTAGCCATTTTGAGGGAAAAAGCCAATTTTTGTTGATGAAAAGAGAAAAACGAGAAATAGACTTACTATTAATAAAATAGAATGTGAGACGTCATTCTTAAAATGAAGCTTCGTGTGCGATGCAGAAACTCATCTTTTATGGCTGATGGCATTATAAAAGATTTTTCTTCTATTTAGTTCAACCAATCAAATACTGAAACTTACTAACTAAATTTTAAATAGTGGAATATTATAAATAGAAGTCTCCCCGGGTCTTATAAGGGTTGATCGGTTAATGTTCGTAGAGCAAAAATATTATTAATTCATTCTTTATCTGAAACTGTCACTGAATAATGTTCGTTCTTAATTGAAGAAAATATAGGTTAAGTGCATTTGACAATGAAGATAAGGTTGAAATATAAAATAATTGTTCTATAAAATATTAGTTTGACTCATATATAATTTGTTTTCGTTCTCAACTCACAAAAAGGTATTTTTCTATATTTTTACTCAATTTTATATTCGCCGTTATTTACAGTGAGTGATTGCCCCATGCCGGGCAGTTCTTTGATAGCTTTTGAGATAAATTCTGTAAGTTTTAAAACTGAATCTAATTTAAATTAGATTATTCCCTGTCAAAGTGTTTTGCAGAAATCAAAAAAAAAAAAAGTAATAATTGGTTGGCGCAGGGTCAAACGAATATGACAAGAAGTAAAATAAAATTCTAACATTTTTCCATGTATTATTCTTGTTATATACACAGCCTTGTATTGCAACAACATTCTACCTTTAATCTCTCTATATATGCTGCTACTATTTTATGTTAGTTTACTCAGAAAAAAGAATGATCACCAAATTATTCTTATCAATGAAATTATGACTGTAAAAAAGACACTTTTATTTACTGTAAATCCAAGAAGACGAGAAGTCCGGATCAAACAGATATTACCATTGTGGAGCGACGAGTTTCGTTCCTAGAAGGTATGTTTTCAGATAAAATAAGTTTTATTGATTAAATCAATCACATATAAAAAGGGAAAAAGACAGTAGGAAGGAATACAGCAATTCTCATTTGTAGCTTACATCGAAGTATTAAAGTTACAGACAGGCTCAACATTTAAATTTTGACAACCGCTGTGTTAAAATGTTATAGATAGCCTACCTCATTTAAATTTTACATGACTTTTATTTTCAGTGCCATTGTTCTTAATTATCGTGCATAAGGGTCTGTAATGTAATCGATCCTGACCTGGCATCTCGACTTCAGTCATTTTCACACCGTCGTGAAGTGGTTTCCCTCTGTCTTTTCTATTAATATTTTCATGACAATTTTTCTGATGAGCTTTCCTCCTTGGTGCCTCGACTGCGTGAATTTAAGCGTGCTACTAGATTGGCAATTAGGTCTCAGTGTTTTTCTTTTGAACTAGCAGAATGCAACAGTTTGTTCTATTCCCATAATTTCT
>CAHIKZ030005179.1:122500-130000 GCA_903632075.3 Acanthosepion pharaonis | reverse complement strand
TGTTGTTTAGGATTGAAATAATAATGATTATAATACAACTACTATTAATAATAGTTATAATGTTGATAATGATTATAATAAAAATGATTATAACGATAGAAATGTTAAGGAGAGGGATGGAATAATAACAACTAGGAAGGTGAAAACCTTACTAATAAGTATAATGTCAATGACTGTATTAACTCAAACGTAATGACATCATTAGAAGTAATATTTTTATCAGTTTAAGAACACCGTTGTAGCAATAAATATCAAAAAAAGAAATAATAATAAGGAAAATAAAACTCATAATAAAGTAAGGATAATAACGGTAGGTGAAGATGTAATGATGATAATACCTGACGAAAAACAAGAGCGTTACAAAAGATGATCGTAATGTAAAACGAAGTCGATAGTAATGTATAAGAAAGCGACAAGAAGAGAAAAGAGAGAAAGTGTGAAATAATGAACGAAAAATGAAAGAGAATAAGAAGCAGAATCCATTTCCAGAGAATGAAACTAGTTAGAAACATGGAGGGAAAAGAGGAAACAAAAAAAAAAAAGAATGAAAAAGAAAAGAAAAGGATGAAGAGAAAGAAAAAAAAAAGACGACGAAAGACAAGGAAGACAGGACGACATCAAAAGAGGGGGTGAAAAAAAAAAGTAAAGGTAGGAAATTAAGCGGCGTCCAACATTGTGTGCAACCCGCCAACAAAATCACGTGGTTCATAAGCAATAAGCCAGCTTTTCGTTTCACCCGGTCACGAAATCTCGCGTGAGCCGATCACGTGACGAGATAGCAGATTTTTTCGATATCTTAATGTAGCCATATTTCTCGTTGCGTGCTCCGCTGCTCGCTTCAGAGGGCTGGAGAATTTTCGTATCCGAACACCATTACTCGTTTACGGATGGAATGATACAGAATGCATTGTACTCAGTGTGCACGGGAGCTAATTACTGGTATGGAAGCTCATAATGTCATCTTCTTTTCACTTCAAAAACATATTTCAGCTGACAATGATGAGATTTCAATAATCATTGTATATTTTCTGTTGTGTATTCCGACACCAGCTACATTTTATTTACTTGAGACTGAAGCCAGCCTGTCTCGACAAATATAGGACAAAAACTGAATAATTCAATGATTTATTATTATTATTATTATTATTATTATTATTTAGCCCGCTTGCTATTATTATTATTATTATTATTATTATTAGGCAACAAAACATGAAAGATGCAATAGAACAAATTACCATCAAAAGTGGATAAAATAAAGATGGAAAATTTAAATGTCTTGATATATACATATCTTTGTGTTATGTACACAGATATATAGATAGATAGATAGATCGATAGATAGATAGATAAGAAAAGAATAAGATATATAGATATGAATAGAATAGATACGAATATATAGATACAAATAAATATGAGATAGATAGATAGATAGATAGTGTTGTGGTGTCCTCCTCCTAAAGAATCTATGTTGGACTCTTCCGCCTAGTATAAGATTAATAGGAGAGAATGCCTTGAGGGGACAGTCGAACAGATTGAACGTTGGGTCAACCGACACCCACTCACTAGTCGTGTACTACTCTTCTGTTGTACTTACTGTTTAATATATGATATATCTGTAATACTTGTTTTGTTATTTCTTTAACCATTTACTTAGTCACAACAGACAGACAGACAGATAGATAGATAGATAGATAGATAGATAGTGTTGTAACAGAATGTTCCACACTCCCTATTGCTTATGTGGACTGACTATATCAGTCTATATATATATATATATATATATATATATATATATATATATATATATATATATATAGTAAGCACAGAGATAGAATTTGAACGTTTGACATTTTTTTGATGAAGAGGCAGCATAATTTAACAATAATTATTTAATTGTATGTTAATAAAAAGGATCTTTAAGAAATAAAAGAATAAAAGACAAGAAAGATTTATCAAAATTACAAAACCGGAAAAAAAGAAGGAACTTAAATCAAAATAATAAAATAAATAAATGAACTAGCCAAAACTTAAAAGTACATACATCATATAAATAAATCAAATAAATAATAAAATAATAAATTATATAAAATTATATTTAACAGAGTATAGCAGTTAAGTAAAGCGTTTTTATGTGTAGTATTAATAAAACAAAACAATAAGAAATGTTAAAACGTCAGCCGAACGTATATACCTCTATATAAAATATTATCAATAATGTTAAAGGAATAACGTACATATTATAGTACCTCAAAAAACCTAACTTAATCAGGATAAGTTTAAAATATCTACCACAGAGTCATTCATCATAAAAGAAGTGATTATTAAATTTTAAAGTTTAGCACAATTGTAAGGTCAAAGACGAAATATGCTGATTATCTGCCTTTTTTCCTGTAAACAGAGAAAACAAGGTTCATGCAAGGATCTACATGTTAGAGCTAGTTTAAAAATTTTTCATTTATCTTTAGGGGTTTTATTTTCTTCTTTCAACTTCCAAAAATATTTTGAAAGTGAAGTTCTATTTCTATAAGTAGCATTAGTAAAAGAAGATAGGTGCTTATAGCAACGATCTTTGAAAGTGTTCATAGTGCTTTCAATATAAAACTTTTCAATCCTCGGATTTTCTATTGAGGAAATAGAACACATATACACAAGGGACGTAGTCAATCATTTGTTAGACAATGGGAATTTGTTAAAATTCTTACAATTACATTGGTCACTATCCTTAACCATATCAGAATTAGTACTTGCATTATGGTTATTATTGTTAAATTTGTTAATTGCTTTATTGTTGTGCAACTTAATTATTTTCTCAAGATTATTAGTACAACTATAGCTAAGTTTTAATGTATTCCTATTAACATTTTTACTCATAAATTGCTTAATTTTAGAAACTTATGTCCTAATTTTGTACTAGCTAATTGATCAAATGGAGGTGTGTACCTGATGATCTTTCCGTTTTTCTTTCTTTCCTTAGAACTACCAGTATATTCTATAAACTGATTTTCTGAGGACTTATACCCACTATCACTAAGGACTTTATTATATACAGTTCTTTGTTTCTCAAAAGCATCTTCGTTAGAAGACTGTTGGCTAATCCGACGTTCTACAGAGGAAGGAATATGTCGGGTTACGGTGGTTGGAATTAGGATAGATATACATTGGGTTGGCATTGTTCTTTATATGAGGCTGAAGATTTTCACAGACTAAATTTAATGTTATATCTAGATAATCAACCTGTTTGATATTAGTAGTTATTTTCACATTAAGATCTAATTTCTTAAATTCACCATGAATCATTTTCCTACGTTTATCAACTGTACTTCTCTTAGAGTTTTTTTTTACAATCATGCAACCATCATCCCTCTATAGACCTATACTAACTAGAGTAATCTCATCATAAGCAGTAAAATTATACAAAATAAATAATCCAACAATATATATATATATATATATATATATATATATATATATATATATATATATATATATATATGCAAGTTTCGTTAAAACGACTGACACGGTGCTGTGGTTAAGTTTTTTATATCTTATATTTTTTAATGTTGCTTCCCATGAAACTTGCATAAAGAGAGATTGCTGCCCAAATACACAACTATTAAATTACATGTTCTGCTAGCCAACAAAGAAAGTAACACTAAAAAATTATATGATATAAAAATAACTTAACCACAGTACCTTGTCAATCGTTTTTAAGGAAACTTGCATTAAAGAGGGATTCCTACCCGAATACGCAATATATATATATATATATATATATATAATTATCCTAATTTATTCACTGTCATTTTAAGGATATATTTTCGATATATTTTAGTTATATCACACACACACACACACACACACACACATATATATATAGATATAGATATAGATATAGATAGATAGATAGATAGATAGATAGATACAGAGAGAGAAAGAGAGAGAGAGACCGAGAGAGAGAAAGAGATAGATAGAAGTGGAAGGGACAGAACTACTGCGTTGTCACACCAATAAATTTGATCCCAAATAATGAATAAAAAACAACACATTTATTTTGTGCGTGTATATGTATTTACAGTAAATCTTATGCATGAATTTAATAATAATAGTAATAATAATAATAATAATAATAATAATCTAAATAGCAATCAGGTTTCCATAGTTAATTGCTGTCCGAGAGAAAACGTGAAGGTCAACAGTTAAATAATCATTTACCGAAAATTTGGTATTATTAAAGTTACATTGATTTAGTCAATGAAAATTCTATTCTTCAGGCATGGTGTCAACGAGCCTCCTCAAAACTCAAGAACATTTTGGAGAATCCTCGTTGAGAAAATGGTGGCAGTTCTCTGGAGGTCTATAATTTTGGTCTTCTTCTAATTATTATCATTTTTATTTCTGCTATGGACACACTACCTCTTCTGCGGAAAGACCTAAGGCAGGTCGTGGTGTGTTTTATTACATTTCATGTTATTTTTTTTTTTTTTTTTTTTTTTTTATCTCCGATGAAGTTGCTATTACATAGACAAAGTTCTCCTTATGTGTGTGCTGTACTTAATAAGACAATTTTCTGTATGTCTCTTAAGCTGGGGTTTCCAGGATTTTTCAATGTGTTGTTTTGTTCCATTTTTATATTCCAAGTGCACCTATTACCACTGGTATTATTCTTGTTTTCAATTTCCACATTTTTTCTATTTCTATTTCCAGGTCTTTGTATTTTGATAGTTTTAATTATTAATTAAATTATTATTATTATTATTATTATTATTATTTAGTATCATAATTCTGTTGTGTAAGTCAGGTAATAACAAATGACTTGAACAGACAATACTTTTCGAAGTATTCTATATAACAGGGGTGGCCAAAATCGCTTAATGTAAGAGCTACACACAATAAACTTCAGATATTTGAGAGCCGCAAGACATGAACAAAATTTATACATACGTTTTTGTTACATACACATTTTGTTACAAAATGTTTATATAAATATTAAGAAATGTATGTCTAATAATGTTTATTCACGTATGCAGTTTTTTTAAAACTGTTTACTAAACGTGAACATTAAACTTACCTTTTCATCCAATGGCGACAAAATTTTATCCAGTAAATAATTATAAAGCTTTAAATTTTTAAAATTAACCTTTTATACTAACTGTGATGAAAAAAGGAACTCAACAAACATATTTCCACGAGTCGTATATTAAAGGTCAGAGAACCACATGTGACTCCCGAACAGCGCTTTGGCCTGTCCTGCTGCTATATAAGGCATATTTTTGTAGCGTTCACAAAGTCTGTTTTACACTAAGTTGGTCGATACATAATTTAAAATTACAATCAGATGGAACTGAGTGCTCCAATCTTTACTGGGATGACTAACATATATTTGGTCTTCGGTGTTCAATAATTCGATATGTTTCAAAGTCTTCGTCCCAGACTATCTCTGATTTGTGTCATCTCCTTCCATTACTCTCAGTTAGACATGATATCGTACCGTTTCTCAGGAATCATGTAGTAGTACGATCATGTACTATTATTATTATTATTATTATTATTATTATTATTATTATTTCCGTTGATTTCGGGTATGTACTTATTACTTTCCGGGACCTTATGTCAGAAATGGCATCATGGAATTTTCCACTGGTCATTTTTGAAAAAAAAAGATCACATATTTTGCATAGATAAAGCCCTTCGTAAGATGTGAGCTATACTCGTGACTACAATTCTTTTTATATATCTTTTATATACCTTTAAGGCATGAGTTACCAGAAATCCCTTCAACGAGTCTATCGTAACATTTTCCAATCAATCCGAGTGCTCCCACTACAACTGGAATTACTGATGTCCTCATGTGCCACATTTATTGAGATTTCCACTTCAAGATCTTTGTATTTTGATAGTTTTTTGAAGAACTTCAAAGATACATTACAATCTTCTGAGACTGGCATATCAATAAGAAAGCACATTTTGTTCTTGTGGTTTTTGATTACGATGCCTGGGCGATTAGCTTAGATTGTTCTATTTGTGTGTATTGTACAGTCCCATAAAATTGTCACAAGTTCTATCTATGTAACCATAAAAGTTGCATATTTTCCAGTGTCGATATTGGTCCCTTCTATCATGCCGAGGTTTATATTTAATCGGTGCCAACACTGTGCAGGCTGATATAAGATGGTCAATTGTTTCTGGATATTTAACACAGAATCTACATTTGGAGCCAACACATTTTTTTCAGTATGTGTGCTTGGTAATTTTTAGTTAGCAAACATTAGTCGTGTGCAGCAAGAACGTTTCAGCTTTTAAGCCTGCAGTTCGTGACCACTGATGGGCATGGGTTTTATCTACATCAGCTTGTTGGGTACGGGCAGAGTATTGACCATGAAGAGGCTTACCTTACCATTGTTTCTGTATTTGGTACATTGCATTTGCTTCTGCTTCTGTTGTTTTTTTAGTCTGATGCAGTAGGTGTATTTTGGTTTACTTGGACTTTATTATTATGATTATTATTATTATTATTATTTTATTTCCTTCGATTTCTGGTGTGTACTCATTTCTTTCCGGTTACCACCATGAGACCGAAGGTCAGAAATGGCATCATGACATTTTCCACTGAACAATCATAAAAATAAAACAAACACACACACTCACATATTTTTCATAGATAAAGCCCTTCGTAAAGCGTGGGCTGTAATCGTAAGAATATTTTTTTGTATTTCTTTAAGACATAGGCTACCAGGAATCCCTTAATGGGTCTATTGGAATCTTTCCCAACCAATCCAAGGGCTACAACAGAGATTGTTGATGTTCTCATGTGCCACATTTCGATTTCAAGGTCCTTGTATTTTGATAGCTTTTTGAAGATCTTCAAAGATCATTGCAGTTTGTAGGGACTGCCATATCATTAAGGAGGCAATTTTGGTTTGCGGACTCTAATAACGATGTCTGGACGATTAGCTTTTCTTCTTCTTCTTCTTCTTCTTCTTGACTTATGCAGAGATTGAACTTAGAGAATTTATTACGTCAGTAAAGCAGGTGATATTGTCAACTCCTTCATGTTAAGATATACGGTCTATACTTGAAATATTCGTGTCGAATCTATTTAAGAAACAGTTTTATCGTACGCTCCAGCACTTCAGAAATTTTTTGGAATGGTCGATGAATGATGAAACAGAGAAGATCGATTCAACTGATCACACAACATTTCGCCCATTTTATGCATTCTGTGACTAAAAACATAAAATCAATCGTACACTTTAAAACTCTTCTAAGTATTGTAAAATTTTAATTGTATTAGTTTATTTAGGCTTGACCGGAAATAAATTAAACGGCTAGATATTGATTTGTAATGAAATACTAGTCAATATGAATGGATACAATTATTTTGTAGGGGCTTTTAAGACGATGAATTATCATTATTTTATTCATTTTTATTTGAACCAGCATGCATAGTAAAAGAACTAAAATGAACATTTTTCTGATGCCGTGTCCCTTAAGGATGTAGGC